>QVOB01009284.1:0-12709 GCA_014839585.1 Pseudomyrmex concolor | reverse complement strand
TATGTTGAGAAATAAATCGCCACTTTTCCAAAATTTTTGTTTTTTTTTTGTAGGCTAAGTACTTATCGGACTGCCCACGTATATAACGAACTTTGTTTGAAAAATATGTTTACAAGATGATAAACATCTTTCATACAAGCCTCGAGAAAGAATTGTATTGCTATGTAATATTTTGATAATATCGAAACGGGTCGAAAGAAATTTTGTTTAGCAAGAGAGCCACAGGATCGAATTTTGCGAGACGTTGTTGCAAATTAATTGATAACACGCACGTTACATCGCCAATACGCGTGTTTTGTTCGACGTGTGTGCGAGAGCGCGCCAACCACGTTTTCATTTACCATAAATTAGACGAGCGAAAGAAACGTACGAGAGAGCTCTCTTGTTAAAACTCGGAGCTTTACTTGGGAGGGTTACTGTCGGGAAGAGTTTACTGCCCTCGGCAGACGATTCCCGCGGAGGTTCGTGTCGTAGGTCAGGAATCCTTTTGCAGCAGGATCACCGCCTACGCCACGGACAAGACTTCTCGCCGGCATAATGATTTAATGCCTAACTATCGTTATCATTTTTTGCGCGTCTTCAAAACACGAAAAGTACTTAACAATAAATCAAGCTGTAATGCGCTTAATTAATTATATGTAGCGCACAAAGCGCTTCTTTTTATATTTCGTAATTCGTCGTAATTCTTGCTTGGGAGCAATTCAAAAAAAAAAAAAAAAAGAAGAAAAACCATATATTTTATATAAAAGAAATTCAAAATCCGATTTCTTTTTTTAAATATACAATATATTTTTATATTGTGAAATTTAAGAATGGCTTTTATTCCGCATTCAAAAAACTATTAATGCATTAAGAAACAATTGTTTATGATCACAACTATTTATGGTCTATTCATCTCTCGATGAATTCTTCCTTTCTCTTTTATGTAAAAATTTAAGGTGAGAAATATATAGTTTAGCTTTTTTGCAATGCAAAATCTAGAGGTTGGTATAAGTATATGATAACATATTGCGTTTATAAACGATTATGTCAGATAAAGTATACATCGCATCACACATACGGATAATTACTTGGTTATATAATATTTAAAAAAAACTTTGCTTCTACCGCTATGTAATTTACATATATGCTATAATTAGAAATAAGACTTAAGACTTTTTTATGTACGCTCTTCATTGATCGATTTAATTTTGTAATTTCGACTCGTTTCATCATACCTACTTGCCACACTATGTAAAGATGTCTATACATATTACTAGATTGATAAATTTAATTCTATCAATTCAATTTTTACATATCATTTACATGCAAATTTTTATTTATTAATCATCGATTGGCATATTGACACGTCGGACAAATAAAACACGTGTCCTCAAAATCGTCAGTAAAGTTGAGAAACGAAGTTTCACCGACACTTTTCCGTATAGGCTGCGTCACATCGAGTCCACCTCCATCAAGAGACCGGCGAAATCCGGACTTTCGCATGTGCGAGGAAGACGCGAACAATATTGTAACGAGAGAGAACTAAAAATACTTCTACATTTTTCACAGAATTAACAAAAATTAAAAATCTGTGAAAATGTAGTGAAATAAGAACACGTAAAAAGAAGAAAAATGTTTTGATAAATTTTATTATGTGCTGTTTTTCTTTTTTCTACTTTTTTCTCTTTCTCTTTTCTTTCTTACATTAGTTTTGAATTAGATATTTACCGTTTAAATAATATTTTGAAAAAAACATCGAGCAGGCTTTTTTCCCATCTGCTCCTATTATTTGTCAAGGAAAACACGGATGGCGAAATCGTACCGGTAGAAACTACATCTTTCGGCTATATGATTGAGAGATTTGCGTGCCGGTTATTAAGCGTGTAATCAAACGTTTCAGTCCAAGAGAACACGTTGCGGACGCGAAAGGTTGTTGAAAGGTAATTGGTGAGATTGCAATTGCAAAATGAATTGTGTTGATTGAGAAACACTCCGGATGAAGACGAATCGTGAATTATATCCAAAAGCGAACAGAAGCACGTAATTTGAGAATCTCTTCGCTTTTGTGTTGAGAAAAAACGGACAACCTAATTTAATTGTGAAACGAGACAATTAAAAGTGCAATTAAAACTATGATCTTGCTCGACTCCTTTATTTGTTCGTCGGATATTAATTCGAATTAACTTATATAACAATGCAGTTATTCTGATAATGACAAAGATCTAATTTTTATTAATAGTTTGAGAAAGAAGTACAATTTATAGATAAAAGAACAAGATTCAGATTATGGAAAATGTGGTTGTTTGTTTTATTTTTACTTTATATACAAGTGCTTAATTAACATACAGTTTTTGAATGTCCTTTCTCATTCAACACATTTCGAAACTAAAGTATATGAGGCTACATGGAAACACGAGTTTGCATATTGCATTGTCACGAGTGAAAACACAAAAAGAGACAATTCTCACTAAGCGGCAGAGAATATTACCGCGGGCACGTGTCGCGTCGTCATCTCTCAGACAATCGAGAGTAATGATAGTGCAATTAGAGTACTTATGCACTTACTTATCTGTCTTCGACATGTATAGTATCCGAGATTGACATAACTGTAATTCGCATCGAGTTCAATTACATTAAACTCTATATATATATATATATATATATACTAAAGATTCGTCTTATAACAGGCGTGTCAAGAAAAATTTAAGGTTCTATTTTTTTTTCTGTCATTTGTCAAATAAATCCGACCGCAGTCAAGACAACAAAAACCAAGCTTAATACGGAACAGCAATTTATATTCTGTAAATTAAGAAGTCATTGTGCCTGCGTGTTTGTTTTGTTCCATTAGAGCGGCTGCAGCCGCTCAAAAAAGCCAAAGTAGAGAATAAAAAAAAAGAAAAGAAAGAAAACGAACAAAAAAAGATATCCAGCTCTAGTCATCCGCAAGAATGCAAATTTCCTCGCGATTTCGGAATGTTATTTCGGTGTGGCTATAAATAATGAAACTAAACATGCCGCGCGAAGAAAAAAGGAGTGCAATATAAACGTTCTGGCGCCTCCGTTCCTTTTATTGCATTCTTGTAAGATTTGCGGAGACAGTAGAATGCTTTCGAGATCGGGACACTTGGTTTCCAAAATCCCGCGACATTCGTTGACGTTCACTTATAGCCAGGCTTTCGTTTCTTTTTTTAAGGCGCGGAATTGGCGTCTCTCCGATCCCCTTTCTTTATATATTTTTACTGTGAGAGAAAAAACTGGCGCGTTTCTTCAAGGTCGACATCTTTCGTGACGACATTCTCCGCGTTCATAAACATGGAACAAAGAAGAAAACTGACGACGCGATACGTGTCTATCAAGGGAAACATGAAGTTCGATTACATACGTGTCACTCTCATTCTCAATAAGCAAACTTTCATTTTTGAGAGACGTCGGTTTTTTACAAGGTCGTTTCGATACAGCGACACGGTTTCTCGCGACTGTCCCCGTTAACAAACTCTACGATTAATCACCGGTCGCAACAGCTGGAAGATCGGGCCCGGGGAGATTCGACCTTTGGCGACGAGTAAACGAAACTCGAGCGCGCGATCAACCCCGCTTCCGGATGCCTGCGGGTGCGCCCGCCGACAATTCCATCATTGTGTAACACACCGTTGTTGGTGCGATTCGTAACAATCGTAACCTCGATCGGATATCTAGGACAATCCGTTTGTGTGCTCTCTTTCTCGATTGTCTGCACATGCTCTTCACCTCCTTTTCGCGATCCATATTATGTAAGAAATAATTATCTCGCCCGCCTTGTAAAAAAAAAGAGACAGCGAGGACCAAACTGTTGCGCGAAAGTGCGAGCTCATTACGAAAGTATCTCGATCACAAAGTTTTTATTTTTTTCCCCTTCACGCTGGTCACTTCAGTGACCTTCGTTTGAGGGCCAATCGTAGCGCCTACTTTCATCATTGCATGTACGATCGTTATGATAGATCCGGAACCACCTACGTTCTTATTAGAAATACGTTCTTATTGTAAACGCGAGTACCTACGTTGTATGTCGTGAGAAACCTCGAAACAAATTATTAGATACTTATCTGTTGCTACTGTGCACTTGTCTCAACAGTTATGTATCGCATAGCAGTTTAGCACTCATCTCCTTCATAATTTATTAAACAAATAACACGTTATCCCTTTTTATTCAACAACATTATTGCCGTTTATCACATTCTACAATGCAAAAACGACAATAAATCAAACCGTGCAGAATTCATTGATCGTCGGCTTTTCGCGGCTTTAATCGCGCGAATCAGCGCGCGGCTCTCACGCGCCCGCGATTCACACGTTCCGGGCAAATCGCCGTCACGAGCCGTTATTTTCTTTACGCTCGTGGACCCAAGATCACGATCTTATCGGCAATTGAGTTTCGCGTTGAAAGAAAAGAAATACACAAATCGCGCGCGAGAGAGAGAGAAAGAGAGAGATCAAGACGACTGGCGAATGCTCCTTTCTCGAGCAGTGCTCACGATCGGTAATGTAAAACCTTGATCGTTCCGTGGGACCGATTGCGCGCACTCCCACGGAAAGTCTACCGTAATGGTATTACGCCGCGTTAAAAAAACCGCGCGTGTATGTTGCCTCGCGTAACACCGCGCCGCGAACTCGTTTTTCCAACGGCGCGTTTCGTGATATAACTTCAATTCTCATCCGGGCGACCTGGTTCTTCAAAATGAAAGGAAGAGAGATTTTTATTAGGATGAAAAACTCCAGGAGTGATTAAGTACGGCGCGCGTACTAATCTGCAATTAAAACGTTAAAAACCAAGAAAAAAGGACGTATAACTCCCCTTTTATAGAATAAAAATTCAAAGTTAAGTGCGCGCTCTCTATCTCATGTTATCCTTTCATTTGCTCGCTAGTCTGGTACGTGTAATAAAGCGGCGCTCCGGCTGTGCTCGGTAGGTGTGCAATATGCTATGCAAATGTGTTGCGTACGTCGTAAAGCGAAAGGAAACGTTGGGGATTCCATGTTCGCCGATATATAGCCGCGGTGACATAATCATGTTTACGGCCTAAAATAAAATTAGAGCAAAAATTTAAAAAGCGCGCGAAAATGGAAGTGAACGCCGAAGTGTCGTCCCCACATGTGCGGAGTGTGTTGAAAGTAACACCTGATAGGTAACACGATCGTGATCTTAAAGTTGAAAAGTCTTTCGGATTGCGAGAGATACTTCAGAAAAAATGAAAGAATTTTCTAAATCTCATATTCAAGAACATGAATTTTCAAAAACAAACATTAATTCATTTGGTAACCTTTTTCGCGGTAACTTTTAATAATTAAAATCGATGACGCGCGAACGATATACGCTGGCTTAATTTTATATCGGATCTTATTTCACGCTATTCTTATAAAACCCGTTCACGCGACTGTAAAAATTTTTGATATCGCCCGAACTGTGTATCTCGTACCGAGAAGACAAACAGCGCATTACATAAGCTACTCGCGTGTTCTGAAGTTTACAAGGATGATAGCTGTCTGGAGTTCACCGAACCATTTGCAGTTTATTACGGAGTAGCTCGAACAGAACCATAACAATTATACTCAACTAAGATAGTTTAATAAGTTACTTAAGTATAAGTTAGAGAGTGCATTACTCCGGAGAAATAGCGTGATTTTTGCTCGCTATGTGTGCGCAAGTTGAATCATAACACAGCTTATAGTAGCTATCTACGTAAGAAAAGATTTCCGAGTCTTCGAGAGAATGTTTTGCTGTTCAATTTTCTTATTTGAAAAAAAAAAAAGATACTTACGTGCAAAGAATTAAATGCACAAATTTATTACGTTGCGCGCGTTTATTTCTAGCGTTTCATTTTCTCACGGGAAACGCGATACCTATAGTCAGTCAACCGGATACGGAGAGGGCATCGTGAGAGTCCTCGGCCTCAGAGTCCTGACCTCCCGAAGGGGGTGTTAAATCACTTGGCGAGAACACAGCACCGTACACGATCGTATCTTTGCACGAGAAGTGTTAACGCGGGCAAAACAGTAACCGAGCGTGTTGCGGCGACGCCTTATCAATCTTTTACCCTTGTACAGATCATGTACCGACGCCGCGGGAGGCTGTATACTTCGTTCAAGTAAAAGAATCCCTCGAGACGTAATACCCGATAGATATATGTATACGCGAAAATTACGAGCAGCAATCTCAAGGAAGATGGTTAACCTTGAACCTCTGGTTTGAGATATAGCATATGAGATCTTTCGATTTTTTCACGATATATTTAAATTTTTTCATATTTTTATCTTCGTTGTAATTTTACATCGCGAGAACGGTATGATTTCGCGAAGAAACGATAACGAAATCAATGTCAATGATTCTTAGATACAATAATGCGCTTTCGATATAGCACCGATTCGATTTGTGCTCGCGCGCGCGCGAAAGCATCGACGACGTAACGCAATTGAAAGTGGACGGTCGCTAAAGAAATCTGGTCACGATTTTCAGCTCGTCATCCGAGTCAAACAGTTCGAAGGTCGCGATCGATTTGTGGCACGTCGCAAGGCGCGTAGAAAAACTGTAATCATGAATTTTTATTTTTTATACAGCGTTTCTCCTCAAAATGCGTTCTATTTTCCATTTTTACGCTTCGGAATTGCTTCTTTAACTTAAATTCCAATTTCCAATCATTCAAGCGCACGAAAGAAAATAATCATATGAGTTTCGCTAAACAGATACAGAATTACCAGAATGCCCAGGCCTCGCAATATGATCAAAATTGCGTTCATATTGAAAATGTGTAGCGTGTTCTATCCTACGTTGCAGAGAAAGTTGCTGAAGCGAGCAACGCTCGATCATGTTCCGCGATACGAAATGAGTTTCTTCTTGGCAAAAATGTATCGGGAGACAAAATAGATTTTGCATGGACGAATGATAGTTCCTCGTAAGACTTCCAGGTTCGGAAACACGGAATTGCGCGTAGAAGATTGATACAGCTTTTCCGCTAAATAAATACGATCAAAGAGGTGCACAAGAAGCGAGCTGATGCACGAGTAGTGCAATAAAGTAACGTGAAATAACGTGTGATGATCGTGAATGTCGCGTGTGAATTTTGCAACGTGACTTTTTACGCAATAATTCTGGATCTCACCGTTGATTCGGCAATCGTGACTTTCTTTTCTCGATACGCCCAATTATTTAACCCAGGTCGAGACTCGATGAGCTTTCGAAAAACATCTCGCACAGTACATGTTCGCTAATTATCGAGAAATATTTTCCACGTTCGAAAGATTTTCGATAAAACTTTGTTAATTACGCAAAAGCAAGATAATAAATTATTAATTATTTTAAAGTAAGAAAATAAAATTTACTTCTTTTTTTCCCCACTAAATTTTCGTCGTTCACAGAAATGTGTGAAGAAAAATCAACTATCAAACGGGTTGAGTAACGCGGCGGAATTTCGAAATCAAAATAAGAAACGCCGTATATACGCGATATACTTTCCCTCTTCAGTGCTCGAAAACGCGTGAAATGCGATAACGCATATTTAGATACTCGCAGTCGAAATTAAATGGAGCGAAACGATTGGAAGCGAAAAAATTCATCGGATCTTTGATTCAATAAAGCAAAGTTTTTTTTTTATCTGTTAAACTTGCGTGTGTGTGATGATGATATTTTTTGTATATATCCTTTGTACAAAATCGTAACACATTTCTTTTATGTCTCTTTCATGTAAATATATTCCAACATGGATGTAAAGGAGCTGTCATTCAACCACTTTGTGAAAGAAAACTTTTGTAAGGTGTTACTTTGATTTCGCAAATTCCGCTCAAAGCGGTCGCGTGCGACATCGAGTATTCACATGTTCTCAAGCGCCGAATGAATAGCTTCGTCGTTTTTGCGATAAGTTCGTACTTGTGCGTGTATCAAGAGAGACAAAAGAACAAGAGCACCGGAAAGTCTAGATTTAGTTATGGGTTGCGTATAGCGATTTGCGCAAGTTTTGTTAGAAAGATGAAAATTCTATCGCGCATCTGACATCGATCTGCCGCAAATCGCGATGTAACTCGATGTAATGATCGGGTCAAAACGATTTTAATTAGAAGCCTTTCACAGAAGAAACAAAAAAATCGAACCATATACGGTGCTCTCGATATTAACAATCGATGTATTATCAACACAGCTTGACCAGCATTCCTTGTGGGACAATCGTGTAAAAACATATATATCTACACACACACACACGCATTACTTGCGTAATCCACGTGTTCGTTACGTGCGTGAGAGAGCGTATAACCTTTCCGGGAGGGATCGAGAGGGGGAGGAAAGGTAGACCGCTCTCGGATCTCCGTGGTGTGTGCGAACGTCCTTCGCGCCTGATAATTATTTTAAATATTAATTCGCTTCTTTTTCCAGCGCCCGTCTCTCCACGTCGACGTCATTTAGTAAATCATGTCATTTATGCCAGCGTGACGGAGTCGCGATTAAAATACGAGATTAATAGAAAATGAAGGCGAAAGCACGAGTGGTTGTCGCAAGCGGCTCTTTCGAAACTGAAAATTAAATTAATACATGTCTCGCTTGGAACGTGATCATTGTAGCCGAAAGAGCGGAGAAGACGTATCGCACTTTTTCCACGAAAAGTAAATCACTTCGATTAAGCGCATTAATATGCAAAAGGCGTTATTATTATCCTTTAATCTAAGCATCGAGGCAAAATAAAGTAGCGGCATAAAGGCCCCACCAGAGCGCTCGATGCTTTTTATGCAACGGAACAATTTCACCGAGCGGCTGTTCGCCGCGAGCTCGTTACTTTCTGTTGACACCGACATGGCTCGCGTTGCGAGCTACGAAATATCATTTCCAGCCTGGTCAGTTGGCTCGTTCGTTTGAAGGCGAGAGAAACGCGGAGAGATGCAAGAGCTCCTTCTTTCTCTCTCTCTCTTTCTCTCACATCTTTATACACACGTTCACCATATTGCCGAGTAAATGCATCGCGATTTGTGCACGACACGTTTGCATCGCATTTGCGCGTACGTTTGTGGGAACGTCGTGAGTGCAACGTCGGCTGATTACGTTGTTTTTCCACAACGTTTTACAATTTACAAGGAGGACCGACGTTGCGGAAAATGGAGAACGAGCGAGACACCGACGAGACACTTACGTGTCGGGCAACTTGTCGGACGGGCCCGCGCGCGAGTACGTCGTATATTCACGTTTCTATTCCCCTGGCGTCCTATCGAACGTTTGTTACCCCACACTCCGGAGGCGAGAATAGCGGAGGTTTCCGATTGCCACACGCCCTATGTTCGTAGCCTTCACAGCTCGTGCGCACGGCGCGCCGATTCTTAAAATTCGTAGATATCAGAATTTTTATCCGAGAGAAATCAAATCGATCCGACGAGCGAGACTGAAACTTCGAATTTTAAAATATACGCAGATAAGATCTCTATACGCTTTACAAAGAAAAAAACAAGTTTCTATTATTCACATAACTATAGTGGAATAGAGTTTGTTCGTTCGATACAAGTACACGCGAGAACAATTACGCATTGTAAACAAGGAGCTCCCTTTGTTAAAACAGTTTTTTTGCAGGAATCTTTGTAAGCATAACACTGACAGACTGGCATCCTATCATTTACAAGATAACCCGTCGAAAGTGCAATTATCATTGTTTAACAGTGACCTTTCGATCGAGGAGCCAGATAATCATGCTCGCAATCGCACGAGAGCGCGTTCTCGCGATCGGAAATCCCGTCGCGCGTTCTCTCCGCTTTCATTTACAATTTTCCAACAAGGAGCCGCGCGGCGACTCTTGGACTATAAGATATATATACTTGTTTATTATCGGTTAACGTCCAACACAAATTACACCCTTCCCACGACTTGAGAAATAATCAGAACGAAAAAACGTATAATTGTAGAAATAACACGTATGTACACACAAAAATCATTACATTAGTTGAGGATTTTCTCAGAGATTTTCAAGAGATTTTATTTCTATAGTTAGCATTAAAATAAAGATTATAGTTAAAATTAAAATAAAGAATGTGTTATTATAATAAAAAAAATATATATACATATATATAAAGCTTCGAGAACTCTACTGAAAGTATTAAAATTTTAGAGGAGTCATAATGTATCCTGAGTTGCAAATGAACTTTCCCGTTGATGTGTCTTATTTATTACGTATTTCTCACGTCAAGTTTCCCAATCCGTCTATCTCTAGCGTCCGTCGCTCGTCGCGATTAATGAGCAGAAAAGAGAAAGAAAGCCTAGGTCGTAGTGACGCAACGAGAACTCAGTTGCCCGAGCTAACTCCATTGTGTCTGAGCCACCACCTCCTGTTTCCACTTACATCTACCGAACACGTCGTCGTCTTTACACGACTGTTCGCTGCGGTAACTATGTGTGCCAAGTATACAGAATGTCTAAATCCAACCATTTACAAGTCCGCTGATCAATTTTGAATTGAATTGGAAAATTATTTTTCGCGACGTGGTTTCATCAAGAGAACATTAGTTTCAAATTAGCGTGCTTTGAGAAGGAAAACAAGATTTATTAGTTTTTTTCTTAATTTCACGAGAGAAATAATTTCTCACGAAAAAACTTGAGGTCAGTTCGTACACCTAATAACGCAAAGCAATTTGATAGATCTGATAGTTACTACTCTGTATTTTTGGTGACACGCGATCATTGCCACACCTCTCCACGTGCATGAACCAAAAGGTTACACACTTGCGATTGGTACACACCCTTAAAGATCGCGCAGCCTTCGCGCAGCCGGTTCTATTCGTGGACTTTTAACACCGATCTTCCATTGACGTAGATATTTTCATGATGCAACAAAGATGAAGAAATAAGAACATTTCCTTACGTCGATTCCATAACTAGATACTATTTCTGTTTGTGGTCGATTTGAAAAAAACAAATCGCTCTTTATATCTCTCTTATATCCGCTTGTGTGATCGCACGATCGAGATCGTCCCGGGAGCAGATCAGTTCCCCACGCGTGAGTTTATGCCTTTCTAAAGTACGTCCGGCTCTACAAACGACAGCAAAAGGTTAGACACGTCGGACTCACTCACACCCCTGAGAATGTGTAACCTTCGCGCGCTACGATTTCAATCCTATCACCGTGTTCGGGGTCGGAGTTTTTAGAAGGGGAAATGCAGTTGTTACAATATTTTTATACAATATTTGTGTTAAAGTGCTGATTTATTTTTCTCGTTTAAACAAAAACCGCTTGCACGACGCGGAATGCGCGGTCACGCGAATTTTGAAATACGATTGTCTGAGAAAAAGGCTACGGGAGTTTGTTATCGGTACGTGGCTTTCCAGTTCTTTCGCGCAATCGTTCTTTACGCAAAATAAAGGTCGCGGCGTGTTGCCGGCGCACACTTTTTCCGATCGTGTGTAATTAGGCCTTCACGGCCGATCGCAGTCTGCATCCTATGCGGATTTCGAATGCACGTTTGTTATAACCACCCTCTCACGTTCCCAACGCGGTTGCGACTGTATATCAAGCATTCTTAATTAAAGAATTACACAACTCTCGTTGTGAAATTACTTTCTGTTCAAATTAGCTTCTATGTGTATCGCAATGCGACTTTCTATCGAGAATGTAACGGCGTATCGCAATAGTAAATCGTGTGGCGAGAATTAACAAACTTAAAAAAGTTATTTTTCTCGAGTTAGATGAACGCGGAAATGATTAATTTATTGTTACTCGTTATTAACATATTCTCGCGAATGAAACTGTAACCCTAGAAACTTCGTTTTCTTTCGAGAGGAACAACATGTTGCGAGGCAAGTATATGCGATTATAATTTCCGGACTCTTTAATCAGCATTAATGAGCCTCATTACTTTCTTTACCGAGTCGTTTTCCTATCGATCCCCGCGGTCCACGGGGATTCGCGAGGTTAAAGATGCCCATCGGATCCGAGAGAGGAAATCGATACCGCGGATATTATCTCTCAGGCGGAGCGCTTTCTGATATTTTCATCTCGGCTTTAACGAAGCCCGCGCTCTTACGTATAAAGCGAGGAGAGGATCGTGGGATCGCGATACGAATGCCAGGGAGGTCGAGCTGTCTTTAGTAATCCTCGAAGCCCTGCTCGATCGTGAGTGGGTGTTGCCCCAGCTGATTCTCGGGGTGCAAAACGCTGGGGCGTTTACCGCAGCGTATGACTATAGAGCTGGAAGTACTGTAGTTTTGTGCGAAACAAGAGTATATCTTCTTTTCTCTTTCATTTTATTATCTATTGTATATACTCTTCTTTAATCGGTATCTTTTCACACTCGGAATTAAGTTTTGAGAGAAAGTTTTATAGGATTTAATTTATGCATCTTGAGAATTAAACTCGTGCGCGCGCAAGATTTCTTTTTACAATGTGAATTTGTTTGACTGCAAAATTTTTCCCTTTATTTTGTTTTTCTATTCTTTCTTCCCGTCACGCACATTTTTCTTCCAAATCACACGATTAGTTCGATCCGAAAGGACACGAAACAGAAGACCTCAATCCCACATAAATTTATCAGTGAGGAGCGTGAAACGTTCAATTATTCACACGCATTGTGATTTCAAATAACGGCGTATTAATTAGTCGGTTGCGTCGTTTGGATAGTACGTGTGCGATCTGGTGTGCCGGTTAAGAAACATAAACTTTTGGCATTTCGGAGCACCTACCGCGAATTTCGCAGGACGAGAGGCGAGGTTCGCTCTCACGTTCTCTTGTCGCAC
>QVOB01009281.1:0-11427 GCA_014839585.1 Pseudomyrmex concolor | reverse complement strand
ATTTTGGGACGAATTGTGAAGTGGGACGAAGAGTTAAAATTTGGGACTGTCCCTCCTAATTTGGGACGGTTGGTCACCTTAATGTATATGCCAATTGCAAGCAATAATCGCAAAGCGCTTACTAAGCGCTGAATTCTGTTGAACGTAGTCATTGGTTGCCAGCGAATATTTCGCCAATCCCGCGCGCAACGCTAGATCCACTTTGTCCGCTTTTCTCGTATACAGTATTCTCTCTTTTTTTTGAATCCATTGTATTATAGATACTCGCGCGTCCAATGAAGTGTAACGGTCAGTATTTCTGTTTGAATGTAAAGATATGTATGAATATCATTGGTTTTACGCGATACGCTGCTGCTATTTTGCGTTTCATGTGCACTAAGGATATTCAATTTCTCATTAGAGATGATGAAAGACCGACTGAAAGAAATTTATAAATTCCAAACCTCAACAATTGACTTACACAGTAAATATGATCTCGATATTCTACTTTATTTCTCAAAAAGAAAAAACATCGAAAAAATGTATTTAACAACGTTACAGTCGTTTTCGTTAAATGAGCGATTGCTCTCTCATTAATCTATATAATATATCTTTGAAACAACTTTCTATCTAAAAAACGCATAACTAGACGCGAGTCAACCTGGCAAATTGCAAAATATAGTGTACTTCAGTTTCATATTGTTATCGGCCTATCAAAATACATGACAAGTTACTCTTCGTGTAAAAACAACAGCAATAACATACATACATGAGTCAATCGAATACGCTGTAAAGTCGCGATTGCTACATTTGAAATAATCACGAAAAAAATTTAGTTGAAAAAAAAATTATTTAAGTTAGAAAAAACAAAGATTATGTTTTTTTTTGTTATTGAGTTCACAAAGATAAGCATGCAAATTACAGAACGTTGCAATTTTATTTATTACGAGAGAACAAATATAAAAACTTCGATCGTAAAAACTTTCAAGGTCAAATAAAGTTATTTTAATGTTTACAAAATATTAGATTTTTGTGAAAGATTTGCAGCAAATATTTGTGAAAGAATATGTGAACTTAAAAAATGTTAGTAAAATTGTTTAAAGAACGTTTTTGCGTATATGATATTTTAAATTGCATATATTTTACATTAAAAACCAATGTGTGTAAACCAATATGTGTATACACACAATATACAGGGTGTCCAGTAATTGTCCTACAATCGTTCGTAGGCAGGTAGAACGGGTTATGATGAGTTGAAAAGTTCTATACCACTTTGCAAGATTTACAATAATCAAAGAGATGTTAAGTAATAAAGATCCGCGAATGAGCATCTGTCTACGTACAAAATAACAGCTCAGTGTTTTGCGCGTTCACGCCGTAGCAACAAATGGGAGGAAATAATATGACAGCATAATATACATATACATGATACACATATGTAATTTATAATTTTTCTTCTTTTTTATGGTATTCTTCTCGTAAATAAGTAACTAAATAAAATCAAATTCAATTTTGACACATTAACATTAGACTAATTTATTTCAATGAAAACAATACGGTCTATGCTTTCACGCTTAGGCGTTGATATATAATTATTAATTTTTATATGCTGTTTATATTAGCTCTTTCCATTCTGTTGCTACAGGCACAAACAGGACGCGACAACGCGTTATGAGCGACGCGATAGCCACTCAGCATTTTGCTTTTATGAAAAAGCAACATATTTTCCATAAGAGCAAAATGCTGAGTGGCTATCGCGTTGCGCGTAACGCGTTGTTCTGTCCGTTTGCACTCTACGGCGGCGTGAGCGCGCGAAACAGCGATCATTTTTTTTTTGCACGTAGATGGACGTTCATTTTTGAATCTTTATTAATTAACATCTCGTTAATTATCGTGAATTTTGCAAAGTAATATAGAATTTTTCGACTCACAAGGGAACATTTTCCGTTGCGGCCCAAAAACGGTTTTAAAAGGTAAAATCACCCCTCATATATAAAGCGACTTTTCACTTTTCTCAATTTATCTCGAAAATTATTGGAGATATTAAAAAATGTTTTATACAAAAGTTTCATGGAAAAACGTCTTCTATTTAACTATGTTAATAAATGTTTTTAAAAATATTTTTTTTGAAAATTAAATAAATTTTAAAATATTTATTAACATGGTTAAATAGAGGATATTTTTCTATAAAACTTTTGTATAAAACATTTTTTGATATCTATTAGGTGAAGTAAAAAGTTCTGAGCGTTTTCATCGTCGAAATAAAGCAAAAAAACGCTCAGAACTTTTTACTTCACCTAATATATGAGGAGTGATTTTACCTTTTAAAAAACGTTTTGGATCGCAACGGAAAATGTCATTATTTATCTAATGACCTCCTCCTCCCTACATGTGTGCAAAGTGTTTCATCAAAATCAGAATTTTCCACTTTGCGAAGTTTTTTTGTCAGTATAATTTCTTCTACGAGCGAGTTACTTGCCTACGAGCGAATGTAGCAATTACAGACACCTTGTATATTATATACACACAATACATATACATACACGTATTGATAAAATAAAAAAGAAACAAACTGCAATTGTTTTATCGAAATTATACTAATTATAAGAATTATTGGACTTTTGATTGTTACATATATTGTTATATATACAATTATTCATTTAAAAACCACAAGTAAAAATAATTCTTCTTTATATATACAGTACCTTCCTTTTTGTACATCCTAGTTACGACTGTTATTTCTAGCCCTGAATAATAAAGAGCTTTCTGGGAAATGTATTTTGCATGTTTATTTCATGTCGAATCGATATTACTGTTGCACATTTTAGTGTCTTTGTTTGCAAAAAGATAAGAGTCGTAAATTAGTTTTTGAACAAGCTCTTTGTATGTGAGGTAAGTCATAAATAGAAGAGCGCTATTTTTTAAAGTGAAATGGCATTGGAAAAATAAAGGAAAACGTGAGCGTTACGTTTTTTTGCTTTGAACGAGTTTGCTCTAAAAAAACGGGTGTATCAACTTTGCGGCTAGATAATTTATATACGTTTATACTTTTTTCTTATTTTTTTACGACGTATTAGTAGAATTAATTACATCTACATGTTCACTACTCAGAAATAGTTATTCTTTAATAATAATTACTCTTTTTCATAATCTATCAAAATATTCATCACAGTGCTACGGACACAAAATTTGTGTTCTGATTTTATATAATATATACATATACGTGTGTAATCATTTTTTTTGCTTCTGGAAAAACTGTCAAGCTCTAGTCGTTCACGTTAATTGAATTTTAAAAGAGAAAGAATGAATTATACTAATGCAAATTGCAATAATCACATTTGTTCTTTCCGAGAAAAAAACTTTCAACCTTTCTTCCACGGATTCTCTGCCACATCATCAAAACTTTATAATTCATTACGAAAACATGAACACATACAAAAAACTTTTTGTACTTGTCATTGCACGTGCTATTTATTTATTGTATGTGTTTTAATCTATCTGATATATTCATGTCTAATTCAAGCGAAAGACTGAATTCATCGACGCGTTTTTCCATATATGTATATCACTTTTCTTTGTTTTAACGTAAAGTACTACACACACAATGGCAGTATTATCCTGCTTAAAAAAATTTTTAGTCAACTTACTTTCTACACTATGACTATATTTACAGTAATAAATTGAGAAAATGGCCTCCCATAACGCGAGATCGTCCACTTGCGATAACTCTGTATCAAATATGGTTAGCAGCATGCATTATAGTAGTGATTACAATAGACGTATAAGACAAAGACTTTGAAGTAAATTCTTATTACTTGTGAGTTAACCAATTTTTTTTACGATTATTATATATTGGATTAGAAAACACAAAGACTAATCGTATAGTTTTAATGCAACAAAACTTTTTAACTATAAATATTACTACAATATCATTATGATATACAACAAAAATGTAGCAATTGAAATTAAATGTATCAATTGAGACTATGCAAATTAATAGTGTAGTTTTAATAATGTATACATCTCACACAAAACATTTTATACAAACTTCTATTAGATGATCATTAAACATCACATGAAGTTATGTATGTCTATATGGACATGTGCAACGTTCTATATTGCAAGTGCAAACCATATACAGCAAAATTATATATCAGGAGTATAATCGCAATTTTCGAATATTTCAAATAAACCAATCGTGTTGGAACTTTTGCAACTAATTGCCGGAATGCAAAAAATAGAAAAACTTATTTTTTTGTCAAGCAATACAAATAACTTGGATGTAAAAACAAAAACAAAAAACAAAAAAAAACAAAAAGAGGATACATTACACATATTAATATTCCAACACGAGCAGTTAATCTGCTTATAAATCATTGAAGTTTTTTCGCTCTATTTTTTCTGAATTTTGAACAATATATATATATATATATATATATATGTGTGTGTGTGTGTGTGTGTGTGTGTGTGTGTGTGTGTACACATACATACAGTAGTGACTCGCGTATTTTCCGCGTTTTTGCCTTGAGTATTTGCTGCGAGTTATTCTCACCAATGCCTAGAAATGCCTCGAGCAGCGAACCGGGAGTCACCCCAAAGTCTTACTTAAAAGTAACGAAGCGAGCGGCCGTGTTATCTATAACGCGTGATCAGTAATGACGGCATTTCTCGGAATAGTACCTGCCTCAACAGTTTGCCGCGCGCGGAACCAAAGAACGGCAAATCAGTGAGGCACTACTGTACATACATATACATATACACACAATATATATATAATATATATATTTGTCTGTGTATGTGTGTGCATGTATACACACACTCACTCTATTTCTATTGTTAAATTATAATAAGAATAGAACATTTTTTTATTATCGTTTTTGTCAACGAGAAGTAATTATTATATTAATCGCAAAGGGTTAAAGAATACAATTTGGTTTGCAATTAGTATATCTCTTATTACATCCATTACACTTCAATTTGAAGGGGACTAGACGGGCGGAACGATTGACAACAGCCCCATGGAAAGTACCACGTGACTCAGCACCTCGGCGAAAATTTTGGATTTGTAGGACCGTGAGTATAGCTCCTGAGTTCTTTTGGCGGCTCTGAACCTAAGTCCGACGCCGTGTCTACGTCGGATTTACGGCAGATAATCATACGAATATCCGTATGGAGATAAATTCGACCTGACTTACTAGACATAAATCTGAAAAAGATAACAAAAGTTAATGATAAACTTATTTACTTCATTCAAATTAACCTTTTCACTTCTATCTGCTATTAGCGCCTTCAAGCATTCAACTGATATTACTCAAATGGCGTTAGAAGCGCTTTCAGAAGTTTTAGATTTATTATCGGTATTTATATATTTTTATAGTAATGCAATTCAATGTTTCGACGATTTTTATACTTTTTTAATACTACAGAATGCGCATCAGCAAAAAGTTTCGTCATCTGTAATATCAGCTGAATGTCTGCTGTCTGTCAAGCGCGCTCTGTATTGTAGACTTTGCCATAGCAAAAGGATTGAGATGATACATACCTAAGGTGAACGAGGTAGCGCAATGTTTTGTCCCGCAGTGTTCTTTGACGTAAAAAAGTGTGAGATCGCGGCGGCATGTCGGAAAGATCGTACAATACTACAAACATTTTAACAACTGTACCCAATGGATTAAGAAGAGTTACTTGAATGGTACCACTTCTTGGTACTTGATAGCCTTTTTTCTCTAGATTAATATGAGCCTGTGTAAAAGAAATAACGTGAGTTGCCAAAATTCTTTTCATAAAATGCAGATTAATTTGTTATTTTGAGTTGGGCTTCTAAAAACGTACAAGGTATGGCGTGGAGACTTTGTCGTTGTCACCGAGCGTGTAGAAAAACACGGTGACTGGAAGTTTCTGGTGTTTCGGGCAGAAAGATCCGCTGGCCCCAAGTTCTGCTGTAAAACCGTGAACCGTGGATACCGGTTCAAGTCTGCCGTTCAATGCCGATTCTTCAAAGCTGCCTAGAAGAGCGTGACCTTGCGGTCGATGGCGGGAGCTGAAGCGTCTTTTAAGTGTCTCTTCGCTATCGCCGACGGTTTCCGCCTCACGATCGGTTTCCTCCAGTGAGACCGCGCCCGGACTCGGCGGCGTATTCAATTCGAACAATGCGCTGAAGTAAAAAACATTATTTTTAATTTAAGAGAGAGACATCACTCTGATATTAATTTGACGGCACCAGAAAAACATATTGCATTAATTAAGTTTCTTTATTGTAAATTAATTAATTAAGTTTTTTTTTATTTATACATTTCTAAAATCCTTTATTGATGCCGTCAAACGTCTGTAGCATCTCGACAAACTTTATATATCATACTTTCTTTTAGAAGAGACAGAGTTCAAGCTGCTATCGTAGTCAAAGCAACAACTGCCTCTTCTTAATGGCGCCGGACTAGAGGTCAACGGCAGACCAGTTCTACTGTGAAACACCATCGACGCCGCGTTCTCTAAAGATCTGCGGAATTTCTCCTGCTCGAGAGCTGAAGGCACGCTCTTGTCGACAGTCTCGTCGTCTCCTGTCTCCGCGATACCGTCCTTGTGATTGTTGTTGCGTATCTTGGAAGACGAATTTCCGCATTGCGGTGTAGTTGATGTAGTTAAATTGTTCTTCTGGATAACTGGAGAGATCATCTCCTTTTTCACATTCTCGTCTCGTTCTTCGTTCTCAGAAGATTCCTTCGTATTTTCGAACAGCCGTCTGCTGTCGCGATGATTCTGCCGGTTGTTTAGGCCCGCGGAATCGCATTCACGATCGTTATAATTTGTACTATGCGTTTTGCGTACTAACTTTTGATGTGCGTTTTTTGTACTGAGCTTCGGAATCAATGTATTATCCTCTTTTTTTTCCGTAATTTCCGAGAAATTCGTAAAATCGATTTGCCGTCTTGCTTTGTTGATCCTCGCGTTATGTAGATTCGGCAGTTCGTTGTTATAGCGAAACGATGGCGAATTAAAGCGTTGAGGTGGTGTCAAGTTCGGCGATGTTTCCAGTGAAGAAAGAGAACTTTCGTCCGATATCATAGCGATCCTCTTATCCACTTCTTTCTTAAAGAGCTGCCGAAACCTGCTGAATTTTTTATTTAGCGGTAGAGATTTCTCTTCGTCGTTAGACGAGGGAATAATTTTGTGGTCCTGTTGATCGTACTTCTCCACGTTCGAGGAATGAAAATCATCGTCACTGCTGTCCTCATCAATGCTAGTCGTTCTGGTCCCGTTTGATGAATCATCTGACAGGTCCTTTCGGTCCCTGCTGGTCCGCAGAATAGCTCCAAGCAACATGTCTGCTTTAGTCCGCAAGCAATCTGTATCATCACTCGCACGTGTTTCCGCTTTCTCGTTTAATTTATTAGTGTTTTCAGGAAATTTTGAATGCGCGGGCTGATAAACGTTTTTGTCATAGTAGATCCGATCCAAACTCTGCTGCTCTTCAGGCATCTGATGATCTATCTTTTTGCATGATCCACGATTACAATTCTCGCAGAATTTCGGCGTTTGAACTTGGCAAGTTTCAACGTGACGATTCGTTGAATTATCCTGGATTAATTCTTCTTCCATAATCGTATATTTTCCTAGGACCTTTTCCATTATATGGTCACCGCCTTTCTCGGACCTTTCTCCGCGTCTTTTTACATTCTTGACAGTCGGTCTTCTACGACCCGATGGTGTTCTTGCTCGCAGTACAGCCAACACTTCATCGACTTCCCGCTGACTCAACTCTAGATTGCAGTTTTTAAATTTAGTTTCGTTGGTGCTGTTTTGGCTATTTGTATGTTCTATTGGCTGATTCAAACATCCATTCTTCATCTTGCTATCGACGTAACCTTTTGTAGCTGCGACACCTAACACTCTTCCGGGCACTTTACTAAACCAATCCAGCAATCCTCTCTCTTCCCGTTTATCCTTCTCGTCGGGAATTGTTAGCTTCCACATCAATTGACTAAAATCTGGCTTACTAGCTTTTTTTTGTTTACTTTTGACGATATTGTTCTCATTGTTGACTTCCTGATCGGTCGATATCTGCGTCTCCGCGGCAATCCTGTTAACATTTTTCGAGCAACTCTGGTGCACAGTACAAGCGGAATTGTCAAACTTTTGCGTTGAAGGCCCGGGATTTGACTCGTGAAAAGGATTAGGCTGAGCATAAGGATCGATCGGAGCATAATTAGATGCATCTTTGATGATTAATGGCTTATAACTTTCCCCGGGAATATTAAGATGCATTTGTTGTTCTTCTTCTCTACCGCGAAAACTTTGAAATTTACTATTTATAGTACTAGTTTGCAAAGATGAGACAAAAGAACGAAAACCGGCGGAAGCAAAATTATCTAATAGACTACCACTTTTTGCTATAGATATTATTGTTGATGAACTGCTAGATTCTTTTCCGTTATAGGT
Source organism: Pseudomyrmex concolor (assembly GCA_014839585.1). NCBI lineage: Eukaryota > Metazoa > Arthropoda > Insecta > Hymenoptera > Formicidae > Pseudomyrmex > Pseudomyrmex concolor. The sequence goes on along the minus strand of QVOB01009281.1, from coordinate 3,012 downwards.
TGAATTTTTAACAATATTATTATAACTCTCTTCGTTTCTATTCGTGTTACTCTTCGAATGGGCAATCTCTGTTGGAATTTCTATAGGTGTCCGTTTGCAACGTTTTTCCATGTTGTTTTCGCGCTCGTCAATCCTCAGTTGTAGTTTGAACCAGCGTTCCAGATGATCTGAATCTGAATTCAAATTGTTGCAAGTCCTTACTTCATTTCTGTTCTCTGATTTATTTTTACTAGTCCGCAACGCCGCGTTGTTCTCGGTCAAGCCTTTAGTTAAGTTCAAATTAATATTATGCTTCTGCGGAATGCCTTCTTGAAGACACGGCAGTGGTGCAGGTTGCGAAGTTACAGGACTCTCAGCTGGTCCACAGGGAAGCGACCGACGACGTTTCCGCTCACCGTTAGTTTTGATGGTGGGCGACAAAGGTGAAGCATCTTCTTCCTCACAGCGACAATCGTGCTTGCCAGATTTATTGCAAGTAGTCTGTAATCTATCGTCCACCAAAACTGTCGACAAAAATGGTTTGTACACTTTTATATACGGTTGTTTTAATATCACAAAAATTAATCTGTAAGAGATTAATTTGTTAATTAATTATTATTTTATCTAGATATATTATCTTTTATCATTTGTTCATTACCAGGCAAAACGAGATTCTCAGGATTTTGAACATCGACGGACCCTATCGGAATACTTTTGGTAGGCGTTAACGCCCTCGCAATTCCTTCTTCATCTTTTTCCGTCTTTGGATGCAGAGAACATGCGAGCACAGGTACTTCCTCCATCCGCGGCAGAGCCCATACGGTCACCTGGAACAAGAGAAAGAAAATGCGCGATTATATATTTAATTCAAAATATATTATTATGTGCTTTCTTAACTTTAACTAACATTTGATTTATATAAGTTTATAACACAAATTCTTTAAACATAATACAAAGTGTTCCTGAACTCAGTGCCAAAATTAGTACAGCGGCTTTCGACTTATTTTTATAAAAATAAGTCGAAAATGTCTAATAAACATATATCCGAATGCAAACGACTTCGGAATTATGAAGTTAAAGTTGCTTCCGTAAAAAAACAAATTGTAAACTAGCAATGAAGTTTCGCAGATAATAAGAGCCGATCGCTGGATATTTTGTAGAATGAATATATTTAAGTATATTTATATTTTTTAAGAGTGTAAATTCTTACACATTATATTTTCAAATTGAAATTTTCAATTCTTAAATTCATATAAAATGCTAAGTTTCACGATGAGAGAATACCCATTTCCTTCCCAATTTAGAAATTATATTGCAAAAAAAAGCATCTCGATCAGAAGTCGAATCTGGAATCTTCGGCTTTCCGTACCAACGCCTTCCCTATCCGACCACTTGGTGTTTTTCTCACAATATCTGTATATAATATTCTGTAAATAACATTTATTTTTCACCGGCGTGTGTGTGTGTGTTAATAGAAATAAAGACACATACAAGAGGTATAAATCCGACCGAGCAGTCTCCACGTGATACATCTTGCATAACGCTAATGCCGGCGGCACTTAAACTTTAAAAACTCATAACTTCGCAAGCACCTATCGAAAAATAGTTTGTAACCAGTGTTTTGAAAATGTCTCGATGTCGGCTACTAGAATATGCAATAAAAACAATAGAAGGTTTATTACATTTAGAAAAATTGATCTGTTCTTGACGACGTTACCCAAGATCAAAATACATCTTTATATTTTGCGCTTTTTGTTTCTCAAACATTTTTTTTCAAAATACATACTTTTCGAGAAATTCAACCGGTCCGGAACATATGGGACACCCTGTATGTACGCAGTGTCCCATTTTAACTTTTGCATTAAAATATCTAGTTTTTTAAAAAATGACAAAAGACTAAACTGTTAAGAAATCAAAAAGGCCAAGTTAAGCTCACTAAAAATCTAGGTCAATTTTTTAAATAAAATCCACTAATTTCTTATTACTAATTGAGATGTCATGTCTTCAAACAGTTTTATGTTCTTGAAAGATTGATTAGATTTTGCGGCCAGAACTCATTTAAAATCCAATCAAACTTTAATCGATTATTTTAATAAACACTAGCATTTTTTATCGCAAATTCAAGATTTTGATTTCTTCAATTTGAATACTTTGGTTTTGAAAAGTTAAGTAATTTGGGTTCCTCATTATTAGCAGAATCATAACACGAGTTAATTTTAAAAATTTTATATCAAAGTTCACATACATATTTCTCACATCTTTTGCATCTTTATGTAACTTACATGAGATTATAATTAATATACAAAACATATCAAAATTTGCATTTATCATTTGTCAACATTGATTACACTAGTCGACACGTGATTCGGAAATAAGAAGAGTGGTTTCTAGTAGATTCTTTAGCGCTGATTATGAATCTAGCCCTAAAAAGTGCCTAGCACGTCAGGATTCTAAGAAAATCACAAATAAATATGCAAAAAATTCTATTTTTAATACTTTTGCATCAATTATATCTTTTAACTGGGACGTGATATTAAGTGCTACAAGCGTGCAAAAGAAAGCTTTTTACACTTGATGCAGCAAGTACAAAAAAGCTCGAACAACAAAGTTAAATTGCGTACAAAGGTCGAAAGTTTCAGGTGTAGTGATATATATGTGTATGTATATATGTATATGTATATGTATATATGTATATATATGTGTGTGTACGTTTTATTTTGTCGGTTCTAATTTAAACAAAAAACATATGTATTTTTTAATTCGTCATTTTTAATTTAAACACTAACGCTTTAAACAAAATGTTAAAAATATTTTTTTGTCGAAATATCAATCTGCTCCAATCGATTCTACAAAAAAATGATGAAGATTAAGAAAATCACTACACCTGAAACTTTCGACGCAATTTAACTTTGTTGTTCGAGCTTTTTTGTACTTGCTGCATCAAGTGGTGTGTGTGTGTGTGTGTGTGTGTGTGTGTGTGTGTGTGTGTGTGTGTGTGTGTGTGTGTGTGTGTGTGTGTGTGTGTGTGTGTGT
>QVOB01009280.1:0-17602 GCA_014839585.1 Pseudomyrmex concolor | reverse complement strand
TCTCTCTCTCTCTCTCTCTCTCTCTTTTTCTTTCTTACTCTCTCCGCGATTCGTGATGACGTCAATGGGTCGCGAGCCAGACAGCGAATTAACACGCTCCACGTCATTGCCTAGCCCCCACGGTCGCGTGCGTATTCGCTCGCTCGCTCGCTTCGCGATGAGCTTCGTATTTCGCGCGCTACAAAGCAGCGGCGAGCGACGACGTGACGTCATAGGTCGAAGTCATGGGACGACAACGCGCGCGCAGAAAGGTAAATGACCTCGTGGACTGAGTTCAATACACCGTGGCGACCACACAGAAAGAGAAAGACAGAGATATGGGCTGCAAAAGAGACGGAGGAAGAGAGAGAAAGAAAGAACGAGAGAAAGAGAGAAAGAGAAAGAGAAAAAAAGAGAGAAAGAGAGAAATCACGACGGTGAGTTCCTTCGTCGTTATTTGTAATGTTTCGCTTCTGTCTTCCTTTCCGTGTGGAAGAAAGGAATCTCCTCCTCTCTTCTCTTGCGCTTATCGTCTTTTTTTCTACTCCGCGTTACGCACGAAGTGTGGCACCTTGCAACGAAGATGAGAGCACTTTAATGAACTCTCTAAATTTCTCAAAGCGATTCTCTCTTTCTCTTTCTCTTCGAATAAATGAAAATTCATTTTCTTCGTGGTAATGAAAATACTCTGTATCGAAGTATCAGTATTTTAACTGTCGTGGCGTGATTTTTCATTCGTTCGGAGCAAGGTTTGTTCCGAGAAGTTTAGGAAGAAGTTTCCTCGTGAAAATCATTAAAATACGCGATTTTAAAACACGATTTTTCCCAGTGTTGAAGCACAAAAAGACCGCTTTGTTATCTTTCAACGTTTAACATTTCAAGAATTAATCTTACGCAGAAGTAAAATTAACTCGTAAAAAAAGCCACTTCGTAATTCTTACATTAGCGTAATTAAGCGAGTGGTTGCGAAGCTGCGGAATGGCGGTATAAGCGGTATTAATTTAAATCTGTTGCAGAGCAGCCGACAGCTCTCTCCGGAGAGAAAAAGAGAGAAAGAAAGAAAAAAGGAAAAAAGAAGAAAAAATCGCAAATTTCGCATGTGTATTTTAGTTACAGAGCTCTGATAGTTTGCAGAACTTTTGTTGTTTCCTTCTTGAAACACAGTCGTGTTTATTTCTCGCGATGGTTTCAAATATCGCTTGAGTTTTAAATTCCGAAAAATTTAATTTCTTCTGTGGAGCGCAAAGAAATCAATTTTCTCCGCGTAATTTCCAACTCGACAAGTGTATTTCATTTCTTCGAAGCACACGAACGTTATAAATGATTCATTAATCATAAATATCTTCGGTTTTTATTTTTAAGACACACGTACACGTCGCGATAAGGAAAACTCTTCAATTCCGTAGATTTGCATTTAATATTAGACAAATAGCAAACAAAAGTTGATTTAGAAGACTGATGGTTTATGTATAATAATTTTTTTATAACTTTCGTGCGTAAATAATTATTGATACAGACTAGACAATTTGCGTCAAATTCAGCCGATTATTTTATCGCTGTTTATTATACGATTAAAGAAAAAAATATGAGAGAGAATAAATATTTTTTCATTTGTACATAAATGTGTAATTTCTTGCATACAACATTAACGAGTGTGTTTTATGTACGGCGTGACATATCGGCTCGCAGCTCTTCGGTAATTGATTTGCTCGTGATATGCGCGACACGCGCGGCAAGTGCACGTTCTTTCTTTTCGCTCAGCGTAAAGTTTGTTACATTGCTATTCACGTTATTTATAGATTCATGATTAGCGTAAGTTCGAAATGGAATAACTGCACGTGCGTGTTTGCGCTCGCGTCTGTTTTTTTTTTTTTTTTTTTTACATAATTAACCTTCGCACGCGCATACATTCGACGCTGCATGCGCGCTTCTTACACACACAGGTATACGTTGCATATATATTCGCCGCTTACGCGATAACCGGCTTTTCTGGGATAACGGGTCTTCACGCGGCCGTCGCATTAATTCATAGCGAGCGATGAATCGTTTCTGTGTCTACGTCCGAACAATCTATTTTTTCCGCACTCCGAATTGTCAAGCAATTCGTTTCCAATTGATAAGTTTGTTGTTTTCCTCAAGTTTGACACACATGTTCTTAAGAAAGGTTTTCCTCAACTGCGTTTTGTTTGCGCATTACATGAATTTTGTTGCACGATTTTTTTTTCTTTTTGAAAGATTTCCACGCGCTTAAGTGTTTTGTAAGTCAAAGCGAGAGATCGAAAATAGTGGTGATTTTAGCTTATCTTGGTGTGAAATTTTGTACGTAATTGCTGTAGAATTCATGAGTTCAAAAAGTTGCAGTTTTTACGGTATTTCTATTACTTTTGTCTATTTTTAATCGTCGTGTGCTAATTTTAGAGACGCTCTTTGTCTCGATTTCATGTTTTATTATGTTTTTATGCCACGTATGTTTTTAAACGAGAATTGTGTTATCTGAAGAAATATTTGTGCAACCGAAGGAAACAAAATACATTTGAATACTGGGGCACATTTAAATAACTGAAATGTTCCGCGCCACAATAGAAAGTTTTCAATATCGCTGAGAGAGCTCGGTGTATTACAATGCATATATATATAATATTCGCGTACGTTATTTAAATACGCTTTATAATGATAATCGAAAAATCTATCTAGATGTGTGTACACGTGTTATTTTCTTCTCTTTCGCGAATAATGAACTGTCAAGTAGTAAAATAACAAAAAAAAAAAAATGTACTTTTATAGAATAACCGACGCGAATTTATTTGCCATCAACTAGCAGTCGCGCCATCCAAGAGAAACAAAACCGGAAAATACCGTTGTGTGTATTTCGGTAACGACGGTTCCGGTAACAGGGGAAGAGAAGACGGAAAAGGGTCGAAGAAAGAATCTTAGAACCGCTGCAGAATTTTCGAGCGCCGTTTCTATCGCTGCAAGAGTAGAATTTAACTCACACGCGTATCCATATGCACAAACACAGAATGGTTTCACGAGAGGAAGATTCAAACGTCTTTTCCCCTTCTCCACGTGTGTATCAGACGTATAATCAGACGATACTCTCGTTAATAATAGGCTCGAATTCCACGTAGAAATTCCAATTCGCCCTTGATACTCTCCGCCTACATTGTCTACGCGCGTAGTCTATAAGAAATTTCTGACAAAAAATTACCGGTCCAGTTTGATAGATAATTTTTAGAGAGACAAAGAAACGGTAGGAGAAAGATAAATATTATTCGAAAAATTAAATACATAAGATATCAATACACATCAAGTCTATTTTTTAATTGCGTAGTAGTTTATATTTGAAAAATTACAAGCGTAGTCTTTTCTATTTGTATCACCAGTTTCATTTTTTTTATGTGTTCTATCTGTGAAAAAATATCTAAAATTTCGGGGCTATTGTTATAAAGTAAAAGTATTTTGACGGATACAAAAAATTGTGCTATATATTATTTCAAAATGCAAGGATTTAAACCTGACCCGAATTACAGACTACGGTCCGTGCTCATAAGTTGCGCGTCAAACTGTTATGGCTACAGGCGGTCTAATAGTCACTCTGTGAGCCGGTCAATTTCACGTCCTTGTATTCTCAAAAATCGCCAAAACAAAAAACAAGAAGGAAGATTTTTTTATTACGTGATTCTCTGAAAATTCTTTTGTCGCGCATACAATAAAACAAAAAAAAAGATCATTCTGTACTCAGAATTGAGAGTATCTGTACGGGAAATCTTCAAGTTTTCGATTTAGGACAAATTGTGTCGTAAAAATTCCGAAAAACGAAAGTGTCGTTCCAGCTTCATTTTTCGCGATGTATTCTCGCTGGCTCGCGTCGTGTTGCATTGCGAAGAGGGTGAAACGCCGCGCGTCGGGCGGTGGCTCGGCGACGAATGTCGCCGCGTGCTGCTCCAAAACAGGGCCGTTACGCATGCGCGTTTTTCCTCTTTGGCTCGCCGCCGTTCTCTGTCCGCGTATCAGCCCGCCGCAGTGACGAGTCTCGCGGCGGAGGGAAGAGAGAGGCAAGAGACGCCTCCTAATCCCAACTTGCCCTACGCGCTCGGCCGCCAGCCCGCGTCAGTCGCGCGAGAGCTTTCAACGTGTGGAGGTATTTTATATACCCGCACAATCGCGGTGCCGCGTATCGCCGCGGTTCTCTCTCTTTCTCTCTTTTTCTTCTCCTCCCCCGCGTTTCTTCCCCAAACATTGTGTGGGACGAATAAAAGAAAAAATGCATCACTGCCACTAGGGTGTAAAATAGTAAAAACGCTAACACTGCCCGACGGAGTTGTGGGTGCCGACGCGTGCCGATCGTATGATAGCGATCTCGCGATATACATATATATCGTGAAACGGTAAAGAGATCATCGTTCGGAGTGCACTTCACGTCTCGCAGCAGTAAGCAACGAGTGGACGCGAGTGCGCTCGTTCATACTGCAAAATACTCGTGCTTGGGCCCACGAGTACTGCCCGCTCGGTTTTCCCCGTGGTGTTGCGTGTCTTTCTCTCTATGTGCTGTGCTATTATAATAATACATATACACTGCCCGCGCGTATTCGCGCAACCCGCATAAACGACACCCGACGAATGCGTTTTATCGGGGCCATGAGGCGTCACTGAACGTCTCAACAACGTCGTCGCGCGCGTTGGAGGAGGAAAGAGGAAGAGTGCTGCAAACCGCAACAGCAAAAGCAGACTTCAGCATCAGGAAGAGGACAAGAAGAGAACGGTGAGAGAAACGGTGAGAGAGGGAGAGGTGTGTGTGTATGTGTGTATGTGTGTGTATGCGCTCGCGCTTTATCGGAGCGTATTGGAAAGAGGAAAAGCCGGAGACTAACACTCTCTCAGAAACTCAGGCGCATTGAAATTTAAACCAGCACTGCCGCCGCCACTGCCACCACTGTGTTGGGCGATTTAAATGGTGAGTGTGTGAAGGCAACGGCGCGTCTCCCCCTCTTTCCTCCCTCGAGTTTGTTCTCTCTCTCCGCGCTTAGCTCCTCGTTTATTACTGTCGTGCATCTCGCTGCAATCACACAGTCGTCGGACATTTTACTCTTTCATAATGTATATATAGCCCTTTTTTTTACAACCCCCTCTTCTTTCTCTTGCTCGTTATCTTAGGACGGACCTGTGCGCGCGAATTTTTGGTTAGTGCTCCGATCGATGTTTCGGGGGACGACGCTTTCGTGTACGCCCTCGGCTCGCTTCCTCGCTCGTTCGTCCTTTGACCCTTTCACCGTGCAAGCGGCATGCGCGCAGGGCGCAACTCTTCTTACAGGGCTCCGGTCGCCAAGCGCCGAAATATCTAATCTTCCCGTCTCGTTCTGTCACGTATACACACTTTTAAAGGTTACGGGACGTCCCGTATTTATCGCAGGCTTGAAAACGAAAGTGATATTCTTCGCGCCATTTAATGGACGGATTTATATGTTCCAAATGTTGTATTTTTTATGCATAAAGCAACAAAAATCTTTGCAATTTGGCTCAAATTCATTCTTTGCTGCGAACTGTTTGATTATACTTTTGACTGTACCGTTGACAAACTTGACTTTCTCTTTGTTTCTGTTATTTGGATATTCTAAATTTTATAATTTTAGTTTTTTTTTAAATTAATTTTTAAGAGTCGCGAGTGTATGTAGATGTGTGTTTTAGCGCAGTTATTTTTGTCTATTATTTTTGTCATGACATAAATCTCATATTTGGAGCGTAAGATTTTTAATTGTATATGTGTTGTATATATTATTTCGTATAAATTATTTTTGTGTGCGCATTACACAAAGAGCAAGTGTTTTGATATTGAAAGCATTGGAAATAACGGAATTTTTTAGATATACATATATAACCTTTTAGCGTAACCCTTGCACTACTGATCTTGTATTGTAATAATGAAATTCGTGGTGGATTTTTATCTTATTTCACGGACAATAAATTCGTGACTTGTGTGTATATTTGAATAACAATTCAAAAAATGTCGTAATACCGAATTCGTTGTGGAGCGACAAACACGCACGCGCAAATCTAATGTTTTAAATACACCTCGCTCTCGTTTGTCGTGCAAATTAAGTTAGGAAATCGGTTAAAAATTGAATGGGAAGAGAAGCTAACTTTATATCTCTGACCCTCCGACTGTTTCGTAATTTTAGTCGCCATATAATCAATAGTCTTGTTTGCATATATTGAAAACTTGAAAACTATTCCTTTTTGTAGTATTACACTTCTATCATAATTAATTAATTACATATTTAAACACTGTCAAAGCTCTTTTTTTTACCAGGTTTTCTACGTAATATGAATTGAATGTAAATTTATTTTATCGTAAATATCTTCTTAAGAAAGATATATTATATAGCGATACTTTAATTGAAAAGAACACGAAAGTAAGTTTAGCAAAGTGATAATAATCTAACTGCTCACAATTATTGTGCCATTTCATTGTCGTGGCATTAATTACCATGTGCGTTTTGTTTTCGAGCATAATGCAACAAGTTGTGGAAGTATCGCACAATATTCTCTGATATTTCACTGATAACGAATAAAGGTCGAAAAAACTATTGGCAACTGTCAATCATTTCGAAACGGCGGAAGTGCATATTAAATCTTTTGTTTTTTGCGATTTGTTTGCTCAACTTCGAAATAATCAGTAACATGTACAAACCAGAGAGATAGCAATTGAAGAAAGCTTGGGAAAGAAATAACATGGTTTTTTTATGTATAAATAATTGAAATATAGTCTGATAAGTACGCGCGTTTAATTTAAAGCCGATCTCACGTATCAACGCCGAAAGAGAAAACGATCGAAGCAATGCGCAAATCTCGCGGGAATAATACACGTGCAATTACTTTCATACAGAAGAGGAGGAAGAGAAGGAGAAGAAGGAGAATGAAGATACGTTCGTACTCAATTGGTAGTAATGCGCTCGCGCGCGTCCCGTCCGAAGCGGAGAGTACACGCGATGCGTTCAACTGTATTTTCGGCGAACTTTTTCTTATCGCTCGTGCATTGTCGCGCAAAGCGGACGCAGATAAAATATCATTCGTCGCGCTCCGAAATTGTTCAAAATTTCGCGAACAAGTGAAATGTTTTTATTTAATTTCCTCTTCTTTTATTACGAGAGAAAGAAGTTTAAAAAACGTTTTTCATATAACAATTATTATTATTTTAAAAAACTGATTTCTTTCTGTTGATAAATTTTTTTGTTCAATTTTTGCTGAGAAAGAAACAGTAAATGTTCCACAAAGAAGCTCCGCGATAAGAAAGAAATTTGATAAATTTCGAGACATTTATGTGAACTTGAGGAAAACCGCTAAACGGATCTCGCGATTTCTTGAGCTCTTACAGATAAAAAAAAATATAATAAAATAAAATAAAAACAACTCTCGCGTTGCTTATCTTCGCGAGCTGCGAACGCGAGAGACCGCGAGCTTATCTTGATTTTATCAATTTTTCTTGTCGCGTATACGCGCTTTCGCGTGGATAACCGACAGTTTCCGGCACGTTCGCGGAATGCTGTTCGCACTTAGTCATCGACTACAGTTAACTTCCTGCTCCGCCATCCTGTCCGATTGCGCGCGTGGCTGTTTCGCAGATGAGTGCCGTGAAACGTGCTCGCCTTTTCCGTAACTCGCAAGAACTCGTTTTGTGCACACATGCGTAAGATCGGTAATTTTTGTAACTCGCAGTTTTTTTTCTTGCACCGATAATAGTACAAAAGACATTTAACACACCTACATGAGTAAAATAACCTTTTGCACCCATATCGTCTATTTATTAAATCGTCTATTTATTATGTTTTCCGCCATGGCGGCACTAACATAATGCAAAAGGTTACGTAAAAATAAAAAAAAAAAAAAAAAAAAAAACACGGTGTAAGAACTTCGTGCTCAAGGGTCGTTATCGAACACGTTTTCGTGCAATTTATTAATTCTCGGGCACATATTCTCCCGTGCGCCTCGCTTAATGCGCAAAGATGTGTGCTATAAAAGTAGGACGACCGAAAGTGAATCTCTCGGGCGCAGTCGCGCGACCCTGACTATTTCGCTGTCGTTCGCCTGTCGACACCGCGCCGCACACGGGGGTTCCTGTGCATCCCGAGTCCCCGGTAAAAGAGAATTCGACGAAGGTCCCGGAAACTGGTTCCGTGTGTCTCGCGTAGTATGTTCGAGCAGCAACGCACGTCGAAAAGAACGTGTGTACGAGGATCCGTCTAACGTTTCTACAGGGCCTCAAGCCAGCTCTGTTGGCCACCTCTCTCCACGCTTGTGCAAATTATTTAGAAACGTCTTGTATTCGTTTTTGTTCACACAATTGTCCATACTTTTGTCCACTAAAAACAGCGTTTGTTTAACTACACCCGAGTTTATTTCTAATAAAAAATATCGGACACGGCGAATTTTTATAAAAAACAAAAACGCTCGCGGCGTTTACGTTGTAAGCGCGCGATTCGTTCGGATTTTATTCGTTCTCACGAAAACCACTTACAAACAAATTCAATCACTGAAATGCAAACGCACACGCGTTACTTACGGTCTTTTCGTATCATCCGTGGAATTCGTTTGCGCACGATTTGTTCGGATTTTCACATTTAATTGTCTACCTTTATCTATTTCGCGAACACCACTTGATTCATAGACAATAATAAAAAAAAGAAAAAGAAAATTCTCTTTGGCTGATCGTTGAATTTATAAGATTTGCGCTAGAAAAAAAAAAGTCTTTTTCATTCTTCTGAACAAGAACGCGAACCGAGCGACTGGTCGGTCGACAAAACTCGCACATTCTTAGACGTGAGGTTTTAGAAGTGAGTTTTCATGTCAGGACCCAGGTCTGGCCCTTTTTTCCCCTCTGTCCTTTTCTTTCCCTCTCTCTTTATGTTTCTTTATGTTCTCTTCGTTTTCCTCTCGCTTTCTCTTTTTCGCACGCGACGGGCCCCGTGGAAGTGACCCTGAAAGTTCAACAGCCCTCCCTCCGATGGCGCTCTTCCCTCGGCCGTGTTGCACTCTCTTGCGCTTTCTCCCTTCCTCTTTTTCGCCTCGCCGTCCTCTCATGCTTGTGCCGCTTCTTCCCTTTGTGTTGTTCGCTGATACCTAACTTCGCTTAGACTGGCTCCGTCGCTACGCTACGTGGTGCGATTCCTCCGCTATGAGCGTAGAGTTTCTAGAGCAAAAACTACGCAAATAAAAAAAACCATTTACACGTACAATAATAATACGATAAAAATGATACAGAATTTTAATGACTTTTTACGACAGACATTACGTGCGCGTAATAATTAAAGCCGCGATTTAATTTGCATTTTGTTTCGTAAAAGATTTATTTGAATCTTTGCGCTAATTAATCATAATTTATTCCAAACGTTCATAGTTTGAATATTTTACTTCGGTAAATACCGTTTCTGTTTCGCACACCCGGTACAGATGGCTTGTTCGATAATAGTCGGCTGATCGATATTCTTCGTGCTGCACACACACTCGCGAGTATCGCATCTAAATTCGGAATGAGATTCGTCTCGACTTCGAAACGGCGATCGAAACCGTTATGATTCCGGTAGAGAGAAGAGTTTCGGATAACGTGGCAGAAAAACGTGGCGGAGAATTTTTAAGACTTATTTAACAACCTCACAAGCGCGTAGAAAACAAAAAAGAAGAACTAACTCACCTGACGATATGACACTTGTCAATCAGTGTACGGTAAAAATCAGTGTGCGTTAAAAAAAAGATTTAACGTCGAGCCTGATTGTGAGTCGAATGTTTGACAATATCAAATTAAAAAGAACGCGAAGCATTTTGCGCAAAGATTTTGCAAGTTGTCACAAAATTTTTGTGAAACAAATCCTTATCAATTTTCTCTCTTTCTCTCCTTTCTTCATTTTATGACAACATTTCCATGGAGCAAAACTCTTCCTGTTCCCTTGTCTAGTTTTTCTTGTCAGCTGATGTGATGTCGCAAATGTGTGTGTGTGTGTGTATATACAGCCCAGTTCTTTATACGCGCGTGATATGCATGTACTTGAAGGCCTCGTCCTTCGCTCTTGTGCGCGCGCTCGATGCATGCATCTCGCATGCACACACGCACACACTTGCACATGTAGACACGCGGTGCCAGTACATTGCCGCATTCTACGAATGCGTCGCGTTGCACATGCAACGCGAGTCGTCGCGCGTGGCGGGGGGAAGACTTGTCATCGCAACGACGACGCGTAATCAGCACTTACGTCACCTACGTATGCGTTACGCGTTGTGCGTACAGGCGAGCACGCTTTTCATTGTTCTCCGTGTCTTCCAGTATGTTCACTGTTGATTACGTACAATATCGCGGATCGAAAAATATATTTTGAGTTATATTTTTGCAGATTTTCGTAATAAAATTTCTCATTTTATTAAAATTTTAATTATTACTAATTTGGATGCATTATTTTATTGTGTATAAATTCGTAGCGTGTATATTTTTTAATTTATCTGAAAGAAAGAAACTTGCGAGTCTAAATCTGTCGAAGAAGTTGAGAAAGAAATGTATATTGTTGACATTACGTGTTCGCTATTTTCGCAAAGTAAAATTCGCAAATTACATATTTATCAACCCTTTTGTTATCAGGGGATGATTACCCGCCACAAAGCGTTACATAGTTAACTATATAACGGTGGGTGCGTCCCCTACGTTTTAGCTCTCTGTATTCCCTATAGATCTCTTTTAGAAAGCGACATCGTACAGTAATTTTGTGTAGACACGATTGACAGAGAAAACACCACCTTATTTGAATGCGTTATTTCCAACTCGATAACTGAATTTCCATGAAATGTCTCAAACGTTTGTATTAAATGACAAAGTAATTACACAGGAAGCTCTCATGTCGCGCTACCTTAGTGTAGGAACGCTTCATGGTCAGGTAATTTCATAGCAAAAGAGTCAAATGTTGTCTCTCTCTTTCTCTCTGAGAAATGAAGCCTTTGCTCCGCGCATTTTGTCTCGGTCGTCTTTCCAGTTTTTTCTTCCCAACTCCGATAATTATTGCGTGTGCCGCTTGCATAGCGGCAATAACGTGTCGTTTGCGGTCGATTAAGAGACACGGTCGTGTCTCGCGCCAAGTTTACACGCAACCAAGTTCACGTGCAACGGCTGGACGGTCCGTGACTCTACGGAACGGAGCTCGGAATACCCCGGGTTATACGGGTGCCCGGCTCGTTATTCATTGCACACGGACCGATTCGGGCATTCATGTTCGATTCGAGAAAAGCGCGGATAAAATTATTTAATAAAATTATTTTTAATTATCGGTATATTTAATTGCAGGCATCGTTATAAACTTTTTTTTTCTTTCTCATTCAGCGAGCTGGATGTTTTTCCTCGGTAATGAGATTAACGCACACGTTTTAATTGACAAAGCCATTACACACGTGTGAAAGAGAAAGATGGGGAAGGGAATGTGAAAAGAAGGAAAAGAGATAGAGAGATAGAGAGAGATAGGATTGCGTTCTATTGAATAAAGTTTGCATTACGCGTACACTTTATTTTGAGCTTCGCTAACATGAAAGTCTGATAGATAGTTGCGTATTATCCGTAATCTCTTCAATAAAATTTCACCAGCGATAAAGTCTTCATTTTCAAACCAATTTAAGTTATATGATATGTCAATCTAATTTAATTTCTATACAAAATATGGAGAAAAAATGGAAAATTCGTGTCCGATGGAAAATTAAAATGTTATATATTGTTTTCAATCACTTTTATATTGTTTAAAAATTTTTTCCAGCCATCGCAGTTGTTGTTTCCGTCGCCAATCGAAAGGGAGGATGGTGATTTTTTCCGGTTCGTGACCGCGAAGGGGTGAACATCCTCTCTTGCCCTCGTCGAAGCTGTTCGTCTCCCTCGGCGTCGTCGGGCGTTAAAGCCGATATGGCATTCTGAGTATTGACCCGTTTATGTGTCGCCTTTCGGCGCGTTGTGTCTGGAAGCTGACTCCGCGTAACTCGATAGTTTTTGTGACACTTTTTGTTCAAACAATTTGTTGCAATTTAATTTCTTTTATCTTTCCGTTCGCGTAAATATAACACAATGTCTAAAAATAGTCCAAATTTGCGAGTATTGAAACAATTGTCTCTGATCGAAAAATTCTTTTTCGCAAAACAAAAAAAGACGTTGCATTTAATTTATAAAATCGGTAAGATTTACGTGATTTAATAGCGTAACTAATCAAAGGCGTCGCGAAATAATAAGAAAAAAAACAAAATATTCGCACGTTTTCTTTTTCACCGCGAATTCAGAATACATAAAAGATTCACGTCGCGTATATCAAAATGGGCGGCTCGTATATCTCTAAACGTTAAAGTTTGAACGCGAAACGAGAGAGAAATGACCGCGTTCCTCGCGTAGTTGAAAGTACGTAGCGAAAACGTGAAACTTACACATTTGCGGAGAATTCATCCCCACGCGACACACGCGAAAATCGATGATATTCTCTCCAGTTATCTCTACCTACTCTTCCTGCAACCCCCCGTCAGACAGACACTCGCGCGCGTTCCCCTTTCTACCGAGTGTGTGCAAGTTGGGCTAGGTTAGGCTGTGTGTGCCGCCGGCGGCGCGTTTAGGATGTTACGATATCATAATTGTCAGATATTTACGCCATAATTGTCACTATCTTAATCGAAATAATTTAAAAACTCTTTCGAGAACAACAGTTGTAACGCATTTATGTTATTTGGATTGTTAATTTGTTTAAATCATTCTTTGTATTTTTTTTATTATTAAACTTTCAGACTAGACTTTACAGAGTAGATCCATACGATGTAGAAAAGAGAACGCTTTTGTTAGGTTTCACAAACAGGCTCGGAGCTAAAATTAGCGTTAATATCGAATTTGTGATATAAATCAGACTTAAAGTTTCGGGGTGCAAAGTTAGAACATGGTCTTCTTCTTCGTCTTAGGTTCTATCTTCGCGGAACTTTCGAAAGGTACAAAAGAGATTCGATGAACCATGTGAATCTGCCTTCGAGATCCGTTAGAGGAATTCTGATCGGACAGGAACCGAAGGTGGGAGGAAAAAAAAAAAAAAAAAAAAAAAAAAAAAAAAAAAAAAAAAAAATCAACCACCCGGTCCATTTTGTGTGAAGGTAGCCTTTCGAAAAGATCGCGACGAAAAACGACCGGTTCGTTGCCAGAAGAATTCTTTTAAAAACGTGTATTATGAAGAAGAAAGAAACCGCAAGTGAGAGAAACTGGCGCGTTTATCAGATGAGAACTTCGGTATTGGAAAACTTCTCTTCAGTCGCGCGCGCTTAATAAGTTCATAATTCTTTTTTTCTCTGTAACAAAAAGGCCAAAAATCTCTTTTCTTCACGAGTATTGTTGATATTGTACAAACAAAAGATAAAAAAAAGTAAATCTATTGAAAAGAAAAACTAAATTTTCAAATTTAACTGAAGAAGAAAAGTGTACGATAAAAATGATTAACAATCGAAATTATAATATTAAATACGCGAATACGTACGAAAAATAAAGTAAAAAACGCAACGTGGTAATTGCGACACACTTTTGATTAAAAAAAAAAAATTCACTATATATATTTCTCTCTTAGCACAAAGACGAGAGATCTGAAAGTCCACCGCGTACGTACACGTAGGTTTCGTAAGCGCGCAAAACACACCGCGGTGTATCATCCTCCAGCTGGTAAACAGCTGCCCACATCCTGTCTCGGGCGCTTCCTGCGTCCCGCTCTCACCTTTCTTCTTCCTCTTCTTCCCTCTTTGGTGTCCTCTGTCCTGCCGCGCCGCGCCGCCGTTGCGGCGAGCTCCGCGGAGAAATGCCATACGGGGCCCCGGAGAATTGGCCCAAGATGGTGGACAGGTGCATTCCCCGACTCGTTGCGCGCTTGTGGCACACGCTCCTCTCTCCCTCTTCTTCCCATTTGCGCTTAAACGCTGTGAGATATTTTAGTATCCGCTCATGTAAAAGTGCAAAAAGAGGGGAGGCTGATCGGCCTCGCTTATTATATTACGATAAATTCTCATGTCGTGCAATTCACATACGATATATCAAACTTTGAAACAAATAATGTTTATTGTTTTAAAATACTTTTTTTTTAAACAAATAAAGTACGTGAACTTCGGTTTTAGTAATGTTGTTTAAAATAACAAATTTTAGATCAAGTTTATCTTTGCAGCTTTTATAATATATAAAGAGAAAGCTAGTAGTCACACACACGTTGGATCTCTTTTTCCATTCGATTATATTCGAGACGTAACTGTAAATCGCGATGCGATGATCGTCGCCGCACAATAAGAATACATTTGTGCCGTATTCATAAAAGCTCACCTGCCGCGGCTTCACCATTCGGTGATCAAAGTCCGGATGCGTGCAAAAAATAGCAGTTTTGAATCGAAAGTTCGGCAACAAAGAGCATTAAATTCATTCTCCACTGCAATGCGAAATGAAATTTATTGTAACTGACAAACGAAATAAATAAAACGCGATAAAGCTCGCGTAACAATTATAGAAATAACGAAAAAAAACATACGAGCGCATAAACGCAAGAATTTTTATATAAATATCTATTAAAATTTTTGTGTGAGAGAGAGAGAGAGAGAGAGTACATTCTAAAATTAATTACATTCCATTCTTGTTTGCTCGTAGACGCGACCTTTCATTATTTCTATCGTGAAAAGAAATATTACACTGTTATACGGACTCGTCTAATACGCGTGCAAAGAGAGATGACGCGTTGGATAGAATGGCGCATAAAATTTGATTTGATAAAGAGATTACATACATCGTAATTGCATCGATTATAATACGCAATCGCAGCTTTACATTATTCGTTATTACGTTTGCGCGAAAATCCAAGGAAATGTCTACAACAACGATATTCAAAAACGATATACGCTCAACACTAGTAAGAAATCGTGTGTTATTTCCGTTTCCATGAGGGCGGACGTCCGCTTTTCTGTTATCTCTTTCGAAATCGTGTAGATATGTTCTTCGCAGAACCGATCGGCGCCGCGGCGCGCGACGGGCGCCCGTTGTGTTTGGTTCTTCTTCCGAAGAGAGTTCTACTTACAAGATAATGCAACGATCTGTGTACCTTATATTCCAACGCTCTCGAACACGAGGCCTGTTATCTAAAATCTTCAAACGGGTCTTGCGCGCGCGAGCTATCTCTTGTCTTTCTCTCTGCTCGCTCAACGCCTTGGTATTCAGCTCGGCCGTTTTTATCTTGACGCGCATTGTTTATTAATTACGAGTTTTCAATTTCTTTCGTTCGAGAAATGACATTAACGAATGACGATATTTTTCCGTTCGAACAAAAAAAAAAAAAAAAATATGTTACGAGGGAACTTGCCACTCGCAATATGTTCGATGTGATCTTTAATTAAAGATGATATTCGAATGATATTTAGACGGAGTTCTGTTTAATTAACCGCTTGAGAATAGCGCGGTTTCGATCAGACGCTCTCGCGCGACCTTGTAATCTTGCCAAGAGGGTGGCGCGCTTCTCAGAATGAAATGTGCATATATTTCGAGCCCGTGAGTGAGAACATCCGTGCGAGAAATGACCGAGTTACCGTTTTTTTTTCTTTATTGAACGTCCTTCTCTATTGTAATGTAAAGAGTTATGCAATATCATGCACGCGCGCGCGTTAAGTAGTTGTAAAAGTTAGAATAGTGTGAACTTTAAGAGCTCGTAAATCGCTCTCAATGTCTTTGTTTTCGCTTATGAAGAGAGCGAACAGAAGAAAAAAAAGTGACCAAAGAGAGCTCCCCGTATCATTGCGATCGACGGACACCTTGTCCAACAAGATTTAGTTGTACCGCGTGTGCGCATACACCTGCGTGAGCTTGTTTGGCGCGTGCTACGAAAATGCATCTGTTGCTCCGCACTCAGGTGCATGCGTTCCCGTTCAAACGTTAAATTTTTCGAGGATATAAACAACATTGTTATTATTATTGTTATTTTTATATTCCGCCGATATTTTAAGTTTTGAGAAATGAGGAAAGCGCATAAACATTCGTCGCGCCGCTGCACAGTAAAAATGTCATAAAAACAAAATTTTAAAAATAAAAAGACACTACGACAAGATAAAATTGATAGGCCTGCAACTATGAAAATTGACTTGTAAAAAGTAAGACAGAATACTAAAACAAAAACTAAATAAACTGTGATAAATCGTTATCAGTAGTGGAAAGAATATCAAAGAAAGATAAAAAAAAAAAAATGACACTTAAAGAGAGCATTTGATAACGTCACGCCGAGTTTCGTCATTGTTAAGAAAACGCGATGCGCAAGTCGAAGAATATTTTATCAGGATTCTGTTTTGACAGAAATGGAGTATGGATTTTTGTATGCATATTTGGAAAACTCTATTAAATATAAAGAGAAGAGAATTAGCATTGTTATCGCGAATCGAGAGCGATAAATTTGCTCTATCGCGCTGTATCTCGGCGTGGTTTCTTTAATTTTATCTCTCTTTAAGTTTTGCCTGTTTGATGTGTTTTATAT
This sequence comes from Pseudomyrmex concolor, assembly GCA_014839585.1. Lineage (NCBI taxonomy): Eukaryota > Metazoa > Arthropoda > Insecta > Hymenoptera > Formicidae > Pseudomyrmex > Pseudomyrmex concolor. The sequence goes on along the minus strand of QVOB01009280.1, from coordinate 1,106 downwards.
CTCTCATTTATTGTATTTCTTCGTGTTTTTTTCTACATACTTTTATTTTTAATACAACATTTATTAATCTTCGTTGTAAATATTTTTTAATTTCTAATTTTTAATTTCTAAATTTAAATTTAATTTAAATCTCAAATTTTTCGAGAATTTTTTCTAGTTTTAAGTTTTCAGTTCAAGCTTTGAGAGCAAAATTTTGTTTTGCAGTCAACTGTGTACAGTGTGTCTAACTGATGTTAGTCACTATTGATATTCACCGGAGATCGATAAAAAAAAAAGATTGATATTCAATACTTTTTCTCGCCAATTGTAAGAGAAATACACGCTATATTTATGTTCACATTTGTTTGATAAACGACTTAACGCGCGACTTAATATTTTGAAATATAATTTCCAGCTGCAAATTCATGACCTTCTGTAAGTAGGCTATGTACATGTCGCTTATCTGCACGTTTGCGCAGATACAATATTATCCGCGTTGCGTGGCAATGTCGCTTTTTTCTAAACATTCGGGCGCTTCCTGATCTATTTTTAAATCGCGTTCAGAGATAACGCTTCGCGTATTCGGGTCATGAACTGTGTCGGTTGTCTCTGTTGTTCCGGCGCGAGAATTAGATCTCGCATAGAGTCCGTTACGCAACTCGCATGCTCTGCACAAGCGGCGGCGGCGGCGATGCATCCCATTGTTCATCACGCTGCGCGACTTGGCTCGTCTCGGTTCGCATCGGTTTTCACGAGTAGTGAAATGAATAGGAAAGTCCGTGTGCACTATCTATATTGTACTTCGAAACAAGTTATTTACTTTTTCTTTAGTACAATCAAGAAATTGAAGAACAGAAGAAAGGATAAGAACGCTATAATAATAAACCGCAGTTTCAAAATTGTTTCTATTACAGAAAGAGTTGATTTTTATAATCCAAGGCCTCATTTCTCAGTAATACTGATTAGATTAGAAGATTTGAAGAGAGAAAAGGGGAAATAGTTGTGTAGTTACATTTTTTTTTTCATTATCTTTACACTATCAATTTGATTTGATAAGAAGATATATATATATTTTAGATAGATATATGTATCTATTTATATATATATTTTATATCTATCTATATATT
>QVOB01009277.1:0-16798 GCA_014839585.1 Pseudomyrmex concolor | reverse complement strand
GATCTCTTGGCAATATTTGCATTAATTCTAGACTGACTATTATTACATTGCGTCTTCCTGCACAGATAAATCGACAACGTGAGCATCAAATAGAAAACCGAGGTATGTGTTTTTTAAGAGTCTTGCAAGAAGCAAAGGTGTGATCTGCTACTTTGCGTTGTTTTTTTTTTTTTTATTTTTTTTATTTTTCTGTTAATCATGTTCAAACTTGTCACACCGCGTGCAACAAAAAAACCTATATGCGTTTAGAATTCCAAACGCCGTTTCTTCGAAGATTACACAAATGCGAAGGCGTATTACATACATGCCGGTTGGTGTATGTACGCAAAACATGATATCTATGGGGCGAATAAAAACAGACTTGCGTCGTAAAACATGATCGTTCCCGGTGGCTCTCGTGATCGAGAAAGTAGTCGCGAATTAATTGGACGCGGCTGCGGCTTTATGACTATCACTATTATACGGTCCTTTACGGACGACTTAAACGCCATTACGTCGCGCCATACTAAATAGTTAGACGAGAGAGTAATGCGATCGCACGCTCGCTCGTTCGCGTTTAGTTAGCGACGCGTGTTTCACACGCGAGTCTCAGCGGCTAAACGAGACATTAATTGCGCTATCAAGTAACGCGAGGAAACCGCGTGCTGCGTATGTCAATGATAATTAGGGCTGCAATTGGCCGCGCTTGCCTTTAATTGGGACGAATTGTCGTTTTCTCACGGACTATAGCCGTTCCGCGCCGGGAAGAACGGCTTTTGCGACGGCTCGTGTCTCTCCGCGAAATCGTTGTGTTTCGAAGAGAACATTAACAAACAATGCGCCGGTTCTGCTGGTTTCGCGACCAAGCGAAATCCGCTCTGTGAGTGAGTCCGCTGCGGAGAGCTCGTGTGGGCACGCGAGAAAGGGACAGAAAAAGAGAGAAGACAAGGGGACGATTTAAGAAAAGAGAGAAACAAGAACTGAGACTTGCGGTAGAACACAGAAAGACATGCTTTGAGAGAAATAAATAGGCTTTTATCACTTCGATTCGCGGGTTTTTCATCTTCGCGCCGATGCCTGTTGTAAAATTTTAGATTTATCCCTGTATTATAACGAACTTGACGCAAGTAAAAGAGGACATAACATTTTCAATCTCTCTCTCTCTCTCTCTTTTTGTTGCGCATTTCCCATCGCTACAAAGGACATTCGCTCGCGAGATTTATCGAATGCAATTCCCTTCGCGATCAGACCCGAAAGGCAAATGTAATGCCGGTGAAAAGAAAGAGGTTTCGACAGGTTGTCTCGTTCATTACATCCTCGCCAGGGTTAATGCACTAGCACACAATAGGTGCGCGACGCACGCACCTACGTGATCAGCTTCCACAAACGTTGACACATCCTGTGTCGCAAGCCACACCTGCAATATACACGAAGGGTTACACGACAAGGAGGAGAAGGAGGAAGAGGAGTAGAAATATCGTGGGTATATTCACCGGATACCGAATCGTTCCTCGTGAGAGAGAAAAAAAAATCCTCGCCCTATTTTTTAGAGGGATAAAATTTCATTTTCTTTCTTCCAATTTTTTTCCTCTAAATTTTCTTTCTTCCAATTCCATCTTTTGTGCGCTCTTTCAATCGCTCTGTCAATCCATCAGCCGATCGGTTAGAGTTAAAACGACGCGCATAAAGAGATCTTTTTTCCCCTCTCGCGATTCAGTGCCGGTCACCGTATAAAATACGTCGACGACGTTGCGCGCAAAGCAGGATCTGTGCCGATCTCGCTTGTGTACAGTCGATCGGCCGATACAACGAGAAATAAAAAGCAGCAGCGAATTTCTCTATCGTGAAATAACACAACACGGCCTCGTTGTAAGAATAACGTTCGAGATAAAATTAAACGCGAAACTTGGATCTTTCACTTCCGAACGTTCGCGCTATTACATCGCGTAACTTCATACAAATATGGCGAAAATCTTTCTCTCTGACGGGTTACGGAATTTTCGAAACTTTAAACTGTACGCGCGCGCAATCAATAAAATGCGTCCGTCTCGCGAGCGGAATTATTCAGTAATTACTTTGGCCGACCTTCGGGGAATACTTTGCACTCGTTATGCATCGAACGAATTCCGTAAAAACTTGCCGCCACTTCTTCGACTTCCGTTTGCCAGATAGGTATGCTGTCGGAGTTGAGAAAAAGTAAAATGCTGTCGTTGCCGATTGACAGACGATAGGAACGAACATTTGTCCTTCGGAGAACAACTTCGGAATCGCATTGTTAATCTGCATCGCGATCCGGTTTTTGTTCTTGGGAATTTATTGTTTGGAAGAAGTTCGTGAAATGTTAAAATATATTCGAGAACTTAGTTTTTTAAACTTGGAAATAAAATAATTACAATAGCTTACGTTTGTTCAGAGAGAAATATTTATTATTCTAAAAAATTTCATATATTTTTATTGTTATGGTTGCGCGTCAGATTCAGCATTTTTCGAGGATATAATTTTGTTGCTACGGCGACTCGCGATGGGATCGCGTGGAGTCGGCCCAGAAGAAGAGCATAACAGTGCCTAATGATGATGATGACAGTCATGATGGGATAATTGAGGAAATCTCTCCTAAACAGTTAGTCGTCCAATTTTGTCGTTAGTTTCGTCCTGTCGCGAGCGATATTACACGACCATAGGTTTGCTGCCACTTCCCATCCCGCTGGGATTGCAAATTTTATTATATTAAATTGCACGCGGATCCCGTTCGATCTGGGGAGGAGAGCGATCGAGGAGAATACTTTTTAATCCTAGATTAAACTATCCTTCAAGACGCCCGAGCAAGACGCGCAAGAGACGGCGCGGCGCCTTTTTCACCGCTCGGTCTGCTCGCGTTGCACCTGATGCCGTTTCGGGTTCACCGTCTGATACTTTTCGCGATCTTCATTACGGTGTGTGACTCGAAATGCAGTCCACCTTGAAGGTGGACTAACCCCGCGCGGCGAGGTGCGTTTACCCATGAAAATGCAAATTGTATATTCTCCCCTGTAACGACTCGCGCCCTTGAACGCTATTTTATGATGATTGGATGAGTCTTAAAACGGCGGCGTGCGCACTTACAGAGCGGATTTAGTGTCGCTATTGCCGTAATATCTTTCGATCCTCTCTCGCTTGTTCGGTAATTGACCCGCGTCGATGCTTAACCCGTTGCTTATTTGAGGCTTATATATATATATATAAAAGAAACGCGCGACAACATATCAGTTTCCTGAACGTGACGTGTAAGAAAAACACGTTTCAATAGAGAACCGCGTTCATATCCATGGGGAAAAAACGAAACAGTAATTTTTTTTTTTTTTTTTTTTTTGTCAACAAAATCGAACAGACAAAAGAGAGCGGCAACGAAGCGGGATCCAATTTGCGAGAGCAAATAAACATATTGTACGTATGACGAATACGGGCTTCCGAATAATTACCTCTAATCTATTCGGTTCATTTGTCACTGTCAGCCGGTGAGTTGCAACAAGTCACTGGGTCACTGGCATATAAGTCTGTTATTACAATCGCAAGGTCAGAGACGGTCTCGTATAGCAACTCGAACCGTTCTCGCGTGTACGCTACATCACACCCATAGCCACACGACTCTCTTCGAGTTGATCGGGTTACGCGTAAACTTACACCTTTACATATTGGTCAATTGATTCACAGACTTGATTAGCGAATAAACTAATTCGCCGTGCCGATCGACAACAGCTGATTACTGACTCAACTGGTTCAAGCAACAAATTGAGTCACTGGCTAATGCAGCTGATCGTTTCAGATGCAAGGTGAGAAGAAGCGAGGAGGTGAGTTTTACGACATTGTCGCTTTTTTTATTTTTCCAAACTCCAATTTCGAATCTTTAATTTCTCGCTATTCATTTTTAGTCAAAATAACAAACAATATACAACACACACACACACACACATACACAATAAAATAAGAAAGAACAATTGCAAAAAAAAGAACGCAGTCGTCATTAGTTTACGGCCTCATTTTTGTTAACTGGTTTTAATTGCCTCGTAATAGGGTTTAATGAGCAGGCATGCGGGCGCGTTCATGATATCATCCTTGACAAATATAAAGCTGAAACACGCGATATATACCATAAAGAAGCCGACGGAATGAGTTTTTTTTTACAACACGGCCGCGTTGCTGAGACTTCCGAAATTTGTCAAAGTTTAAATCAGCTTCATTAAAAACGTGAAGGAATTATAATATGCACCACACATTTCACTTAAAAAAAAAAATATCTATTCTTTCTCTCTCTCTCTCTCTCTTTTTCCCCCCGTTTTATTACCAAAATAAATTATTATATTAACAAAATAAAATTGGAAGTTTCAACGACTTTGCTGCGACTTTTCTCGTCGGCCATTCGACGAGAGAGATTCTTCGAAGTAACAAACCGTGAGATATAGCGCGCGCACATACACACATAGCGAAAGGGAGAAGTTTATACTATTCACTTAGGAGATAGTCGGGGAAACGTGTATCCACGCGTGCCCCAACATGTGCGCCACGTTTTAATAAGAAACAGCTGAGTCTCTCTCCCGTGAGGACGAATGTTCCCGCGCGGAACATTCTCCGCACGCAGAATTAATGGCCCGGGATTCTTGATTTCAAGGACGTGTACGTTCGCGCGCCGAACGAAACGTTTGAAGCGAGGATATTTCGCGAGGCAGGGTATAGGTAGGTAGGTAGGTACCCCCCGACGTTGCATTCCATCGAATCAGTACCATCGCGATATAAATTTCGGTCCGTCACCTGAGAGATCCACGACCGCGCGCGCGCGCGCATATCCGCGAAGAATGCCGCGCGACGCAGCGCGTTCCTCCTCCGGAATGAATCATTTATCACACGCGGGTAGTTCATATTCTATTATATACGGACGGGACAAAAAAAATCTCGGCAAAACGGATATAATTGATACGCGCGCACGTAATTAGATTCTCGGCCGCGTCTTTGCATCGCGGCCGCCAATAAAATAGCACACTGCAACCTTCGTGTAAGTTAATAAGTTTTTATTCCCATCTGCGTTTTTCGATCCTAAGTTTGTTTTGGAGAGATTCTCCTCCTCTTCTTCTTCTTCTTCTTCTTCGTCGGGATTGTACTTCTTATTGTAATAAATTTATTTTTTTTTTTTTCTATGAGACATGTGTGACGAGAGGAAAAAGGTGGAGGTCTTTTCTTTATGCGCGCCTCCTGACCCGACCAAAGGAGAATGACTCGGACGAGAGACACAGAAGAGGAATCTCTCCCTTTCCCTTTCTCCGCGGATGTTGCTCCGCTTCTATGTGTATCTGTGGGTGTGTCCATGTGTTGTGTTGTCAGGACAAAACGAGTCTCAAACCGAAAACTCGTCCCAAACTATAAGCTTCATTCAGAATCGCTTAACAGCGGAGATACTTCGTGCGGCATGACATACCGAAGCACATACCAACACAGGAGGAGAGAGAAAGAGAGCGGAATATAACATGTTCAATGTAACGTTCGCGTCGGTTATTCGTGAACGGGTCGTCGGTGCTTCGCGCACGCACAGTTCGGCCACATGTACGAGTGTGTACGTACATACCACATGTAGTACATACATACAACGAGCAATGAATCGCGGAAAGATTGAAGCGCAGCGAGGCCGAAGAAGAGGAAGACAACAGTTGCCTCATATATAGGATTCAGCGGCCAATCCCCGCGCGCTCCCGACAACGATCTTTTCGCGATTCATTGCTCGCATCACCGTACATACGTTGTATACCCCGCTATGTGTAATATAGCATTCGTCTCGCTGTGGTCCCGCGTGTGTGATCTGGCAGCGCGGGACTTGTGTGTAGCGCGCGCAAAACATTCGGAATCTCTCTCTTAAGTTAAGTCGCGCGCGCGTTCAACTTTAGAAGACGAAGTACTTAGAGATTACGATACTCAATGAATCACGCCAGATGGTAGGGGGAGAGGATAGGTAACGAGGAGGAGAGCGACGACGTGCGCGAGCGAGTGAGCGAGCGAGCGAGGCGAATCGGAAGTGAAAAAAGAAAAGGAAAAAAAAAGCGTAAAGCATTATGCACTACGATATACGTAATGGGAGATCCAAGGGAGTTAGAGAAGGAGACTTCCAGTGACTGGGCTTGTGGGGGGCTCGGGCTCGCTCCGAAGCGTGCGCTGTTGTCGCTTCAGTCTCTCCATGACAGTTACGGCGGTAGGTTTGTTTCTCTTTCGCGGAATTTACGCGAGCGTTTTGTATCGCCCGCGTATTACAATACACTGTCGTTGAGTGATTTCGAAAATTCACGTGTCTCACGCACCGGTGTGCATCCCCGATCGCGTGTTCGAGGACGGAGTCAAGGTTTCGAAAAGAAACGGAATTCCGTCGCTTCTCCTCCTTGTATTTTGGGAGTACATACATTTTAAAACGGTGCCGAGGGAACGGAGCCGAAAGTGATATCCGTGGGTCTGAGAGATACGGACTTCTCTTGTTGTGCACACACACACACACATGTAGTGTAGATACATGTCGCGTAGACAGAAAATACAAATGCGGTGACGTCATGCGCGCGAACCGAGCGGATTTCGGTAGGCACGGATTATTCGATTAAATACAAGGCGGCTCGTATGTGTTGTGTTGTGTTGTACACACACGCGAGACTTCAACGAACGTGTAACGGTTGCATCCACGTGACACGCCACCAGGGAAACGCGACGCACAGCGCCTTGCACACCCGATTCCTCGCGTACTTCAACTCCGCGCACGAGCAAATCTGAATAGAACAAAAAGAAAACGAGGATAATATTAATAATAATAATAATAATAACAATAATGCGTAACACAGTGCGAAGGTTGTAAAAGGCAGTCGGAGTAGAGACATTTTTTTATACCGAGAAACTCCGCGGTAATACGCAGAATTCCAACACGCTCGGCTGCGATTTATATTCGCATGAATTAAAATAGCACTAAAAAGTCTTGAACTAAATACACTTGATAAAATAACTCGGAAAATAATACAATCGTTGCTGTGTGCCGTTTCGGGAGATAACGTTGCTCAAGATTTCGCGGAAAAAATTATTGCTCATAGAGAGAAAGAGAGAGAGAGAGAGAGAAGAGAAAAAAAAATAGAGAGAAAGAGAAAGAGTAAAGTGCCGAAACTTCACAGTCCGGTTCGAGATGAAGACCGGATGACCGCGATGATATAATCGCTGGATCATGAAAGATCGCTGCGTTCTTACGTGCGTAGCGTCACGGCATCGCCAACCTTTGTACAAGTAAACACCGCGGCAACATGTGGTCGTCCCTCGTCGTCGACGACGTTTCGTCGCCGGTATCTTCTTGAACACCCGCCAAAATCATTCTTCGCGTGAGTACGGTATTTTTTACTGCTTTATTATAGGACACTAGGTCGTGCGAACGAATTATGCGCGCGCGTAAGTCCATAGAAAATGTCTTTGTTGACATTGTGTTTAAACGATTGCACGCCCGAAGAAACAAACTTCAACATTTGTGAGATATGTATCTTTATAAAAAAAAAATATCTAGATAAAGTAAATTATACAATTGGAATTTATTTCTTTTTGGGTCCTTGAGTATGTGAAACTATATGTATATATACGTAGTATTTGGATATATATGTACATATGTATATATATCGTGTAACCGAAGAAATAAACTTAAAATTTCTATATATATACATATATTTTTCAAGTTTCTAATTTAATGATCCAATATTTTACAGTTGAAGTTTATTTCTTCGGGCACACGATATAAATACACACACACACACATATATATATATAGTTTTATACTTCAGAACACAAACAATAAAGAAATAAATTTCATATGTGTGTGTATATATATATATATATATATATATGTAGTTTTATACTTCAGAACCCAATAAAGAAATAAATTTCAATAATATTTATTTATTTTATCTGAATAAGTTTTTTTTTTTTTTAAAGTCGGATGCGTCGAAAATGGAATTTGATACTTAGCTCACACAGACGAAACAACAACAATACAACTAACGTACTCCATAAACTTCAAGAAAGTATTTTATCAGTGCGTGCACACACACACACATACATAAATAAAAACCCATTACGATTAAAATTGTATATGACGATAAAGAAGTAGGTTTCTTCATTGCGCTCTGTTACGGCATTTGTAAATCCGATACCCGCTTGCTTGTTCGGATATATTATAATAACATACGTATGCGCGCAAGCCGAACGATCGAGAGACGACAAAGCGAGAAATCATCACCGTTATAAAACACGACACAGCCGGATCGACGCAAATCGGATACACACGGTGATATCGCGAATTAAACGGCCGCGTAACGGAAGCTGGACGCGTTGTTTACAAGGGAACTGATAGTAAGTATGTGTATGTGCGCACATCACTTACGTGTCGTCGTCGGACGTAAGCGTGAGCAACGCCTGGCAAGCGTTGCAACGTGGCTGGTGATTCGTATAATCGTTTGCTTTATCGTCAGAAGACCGGTCGAAGAGTATATCTGCCGCGCGACAACGACCACTTTACCACCACCGGTCTCTGCGCGTCTCACAATTCCAAAAAACAAAAACCTGATTACAAATTCCCGTCGTCGCCTCTGGATGACATCATCGTAAAAATCATCACCATCCTTGGAATTCCTCGTCAATTAAATATCTACGCGTGTGTCTAGGCGTGACGCATACACCCCGCGTGCGTTCGCTGAAACGTTCGTTTTTTTTTTCTTTTCTTTTCATGCCCGCGTCAGGGTTTTATTTTTGCTTCGGTTTAGATATGAGCGAATTTGATATTCCACTGTGTTATCTTAGCGAAATAACGCACGTAGTAATTCACTTGGAATTATTCAAACTTACGTCTGTCCGCGTCTCACTCGCGCGTTTTGCAAAAGTTTTAGTTCTGTAAAACTTTGTGTGTGTGTGTGTGTGTGTGTGTGTGTGTGTGTATATATGTCTAAACGATATACCAATGTATCTTTGAGATAGAACAGGTAATACTGATCGAATGTAAACAGAAGCTATCTTATTGCATTGCTCATAATCAAAGTGCACGAGATATGACGTGTCGAGTCGTTCATCAGTCTTCTTCACACACACACACACACACACAGGAGGAATATATAAATTTGTTTTTATTGCGCGTTAAAGTTTTTACTATATCTCTTTCTGCGACATTGTAAATTAAATCCAAAAGCGACTTCTCTTCTTAACTTAAGCTAGTATTTAATTTGCAAAAACTTTCGATACTCTTGCATTTTAATTTTTAATCTGTCTTTGATTCAATTATTTAGAAAGAAATGCGCGTAATTGCATCGAAGCGCGCGAACTGCACGTGAAAGCATGGAGATTATGCAAAAAGACGACGGCCGCATGCAGGAAAAAACGGACATCGCACATCGAGCGTCGAGTCGCTTGGCGCTCGCGGATAGTGACGACGAGAAGCTGACGAGTGCAAAGACGCCCGAGATGGATCCTTACAGAGAACTGGAGCTTTATCTCGCCAAAGTTAACGTAAGTAAATCTCGAAGTCTCCGTCCGTGATTCCGTTTCGATTCCGGTGAGGCGGCGACAGCGTTACCGCGCGAATCGATCTCGTTGTGAAATCGAATTCGGCGGATGGTCCAGCAGCGATTTTCGTGTGTAGCCTTGTTAGAAATGTGACATTCTTGGTCGCATGTAGGTCGATCGAGCGCGAGCACACCTAGCGATCGTTCCCGCTAATTTCTCAATGATTTCTTTGTGCCAACCTTGGTTACTTTCAGCGCGCGCAAGCTGAGAGATCGCCCCGCTCACTCGCGCGCGCTCTCGTACGTTGCGCTCACGCGCGGAGACCCAAGAGATACACGCATATATATATGTGTATGTATGTATATATATATATATATATACACACAAGCTATGTGGGTGGAAGTGTGTAGGATTGCCGTACATCCGGTTGGGCGTGTCGGATGAACGGTCGAACACAGTTGCGTTTGCACATCGTTAACGCAAGTAAAACATCAATGCAACTCGATCTCTGTCTCTTTCTCTGTCTCCTTCCTGTCCCCTCTTCCTCTCTTTGTCTCGCTTGGTTATTGATCCCGTATATTTACTGTACAGGAACGTTCACTGGAGAACTGGGTAAAGAGTCCCACGAGGTTCTGGCGACGCTGTATCTCGTGACACGCACACAAACGTACACGCATACAGAACTATCTAACGCATCTTATCTATAGTTTCCGCTTAGCTCAGAATGCCAGAAGATACGAAACTATATTGATGCAACTAAGTTTCATCTACTGTGTGATAGTGTGATGAAACTGTAGTTCAGTATTTCGTCGTTTACACGTTGAACGTCCAATAGAAATCGAATATGCTGGTTGTTGATCCAAATCGTTAGTTTTGTACAATATAAATTTAAATTGTAGTTAATAAATATGTATATATATATATAATAATAAACAGTTATATAATGTATAATATATAATAATTAATAATTTCTTGCAAATTATTTTCGTAAAATTTGTGTTGTTTGAATAAAATCGTCAAACCCATAACTGAGTGACGTGGCGTTCAACGTGGTAAGTAAGAAAGACACAAAAGGATCAAAGCCCGATAATAATTTGAGTTAACACTCGCCGTTACGGTGCATATTGTGCATGGTCAGATCATATCTTTGGATTCGTAACTGATATTACAAGTCGATCTCGAGGTCGGGACTGGCCTCGAAATAGCTCGTTACAAGTCTCCGACGGTAGAACAAGTTACATCAAAGCCGCGAGATATTTCGCCGATAGTAAGCGAGAAGAGATGATGTGTATAAGAGAGACGCGGTTGTATATTTCGACGTTCTGCGTGTACACGTATTATTTTCACGGCGCGCGCGCCACATAGAGAATAACGCAATACCCGCATAAGAACAATGGAAAGCTCGGCGCGTGATGAGCGATTGCACAGCTGGGCACAATCGGTGCCGGTTAGATACCCTCGATACGTCTTCTTTACCTCATCCTTTCCCGCTTTATCTTATCCCTAACGGCTCTTCCTCTCACGCGCGTCAACATATCGCGCCCCCGCTTCGCGACGAGTTTTGCAAAGTCCGTTGATTAGACTATAACTGCCGCGCACTGATTCGCATATCAAATATAATCACGGCGGTCTATAAACTTCGCTCGCCTCGATGCGCATAATAGTGGCGGCGTTGTGTTGCCACCCAGTAAATCTCGTTAATTACATTGCGGAGGACGAAAAAACAACGATTTCGCTTTGGAGAAAGCGCGTATCTCGTTTATTTTGATCAAACCCAGTTTGATTCATCCTTTAATGTGACCTTATACGTCGCGTTTGTCGTTTCTCTTCGTTATTTTTTCGTAGATTTATTTATACGTCACCGTTATTGCAATTAAATATTAACCTTTAGAGAATCGACATTTTTTTCTTGAAATCTTGGATATTTGATCCGCAAAACTTGTGTGTGTATATGACGTACGTCTTATGTAAAGTTGTTCTGCAGATATAGAATCGCTATAGTTGCTAGGCCGGTCCTCTAAAGATTATCTTTTGCGCTGAAGAAGATCCCAGTAAAAATGTTGCATTTATTTTTGTAGCTAATGATTTGTTCAATTGAAGATCCTCACTGCGCTTGATACAAGGTCTTGTATATTTATTTATAGTCTCAATAGTTTTAGTTTATAAGACTTTGACAAAAGATCAAAGTTCTCTCTCTCTCTTTTTTCGTTGTATCGTTTGCATCGTTGATTCGCTCTCTGATACATCTGATTTTTCGGATGGGGATCGCAAATCGTCTTAACTTCTCTCTTCCGATTTAGTTCGTTCTCTCCATCCGCGGCATAATTTGATTACTGACTGAAACGTTAATTCTCTCATCCGCTTGTAGCTGTCTCAGATCGCAATTGAGATCCGGCGTGGGTGTTGCGAGAGCGAAGCGCGTCTCTGGGAGAGACTTATGCAAAGTCAATTTCAAGCCTGCGCGAGAAGAGAGTCTGTGAATCAGATCGAAGAAGAAAGTCTACCTCTGTGTGATTTTATAATATTGTATCATTTGAATGATATTTGAAGGTTGCATTTTGATCCCAAATCTTATATCGAGCGTTTTCGCGCGTTTCTATCTACTTGCAGCGCATCGATTGTAGAGGAAACGCCATTTTTTTTTTTTAAACTCTGCTTGAAACAACTGTCGCTTATTTACTTGCATTATTTTTATTTACTTCGATTGCTTTTAGTCACGTTCGTTATTTGGTATCTTCTTAGGAGGAAATTGGCGAGATAATCGAGTCAGCTGCAGTGACTCCGCTCTGCGTCGCCGAAGAGCTCGAGTATCCGACGTCGATCGAAAAATCGCGCGACTACGAGAACGAGGAGTTGTTCACTCTGAAGCCTCTGATCACGAAATCGCGTCTCGCGAAGAGGCGAAACTCGTTGAAGAGAAGCGGCGAGGACATTATCGAATGGTCGAACAGCATTCTCGCGGAATTTAACGGCATAATTGCCAACGAAATCGACAAGCTGACCAAAGACAAGAGAAGGAAGAGAACCGCGCGCAACGACAACGATAACCAGGTGGTACAGTACAAAGAACTGCTGAACGAATTCGGATTGTCCGACAGCGAGAGCTCGTCAGATCAAACGTCCGACTACGATTTACGGGACGAGGACGGTCTTCGAGATCGTAGATACGGGATAGTGTTCGCCGATGACACCTGTTGCTATCTGTTGAACTCCAATTACAATCGTATAATTCTCGAGGGAAGAAAGAGCGGCAGCTTGCCGGAAAACCTGCAAGACATTATTGGCAAACACGATCGATTTCCCGTCTCGGACGCAACGAGCTCCGATTACGACGAGCCCTGCGATTGCCTGCCGACAAATTCGATCGGTAAGCAGATTACCGTAAGTCTACCGTCTGAGTTGGAACGCGAGTGGAAGGACGCACGATTCAATTCCTGCCGAATACCAAAGATACCCGTAGAATTAAGTTTGCAGATCAGCGAAGAGAACGATAATGACAGTCTCAAAAACGGACTGTCTCGAAGTGCCAAGGACGATTCCAAAGAACCCAGTGCGAAATTATTACCTCCGCAACGATGTGACGAGAAGGAGAGTCTGCGTATAGATCTGACGAATCAAACGACCGCAACGCGACCGCCACGATTACTTCGAAAAGGATCGCACGATCAAGAGATAAATGACGATCTCGATGACGATGCGTTTCCTAACGAAAAGAACAAGAGATCCAGATCTCTGGAAAACTACGAGCCAAAGTCCGTGGTTCTCACGGAAGAGAAAAAGTTGTCGCTTTCGAAATTGTTGAAAAAGCGACATGCTCCGATGTTCCATTGGAGCTGTTCCAGCATTAATCTGGCGAATGTGTTCTCGCTGCCGAATCAGAATCTGCTGCGTCTGAGAAACAACAAGCTCCACGAAACGAAGAAGAGAGCGATATCGCCGCTAACTCTGTGCTGCGATACCACCGCGAGGAGATTGTCGGACCGACAGATTAACTCGATGGACTTGAGGAAATTCTCACCGTCGAGCAACGACGTAGCGGTGAGTTGCGACTTGTCCGAGGACAATAACGACAACAACGACGACGACGTCGAAAACTTCGAAAACGAAAACGTCACCCTCGGCAAGCTGGAGTGCATCGTTGTGAGGAGATTTACGGACGAGCCAGGTGCCAGAACGGAATTGGTGCCTATTCTTCCGCACTGCCTCCTGTCGAGAATACAAAACAGTTCGGATTCGAGTTGTGTGATAAGTAATTTGCCGATGAATTCCACCATGTGTTTCGACGTGGCGACTCAAACTTCCCCGGCGATTTCGAGAAGTTCTAGCTTCACTTGGGTCAGCGATTGCGACTCCCCTCAAGGTAATTCTCCAATTCTCTTCAATGTAAATTTTTTTCTCAGATTTGAAAAATAAATAAAATCCTAAAAAGATGCTAAACTTGATGAGTAATTGTTTTTCAGTAGTTTTCGAACCGAGCGCGTTAGATTCGGTTTCTCAAGACACCGTGGATTACAGTACGTGTTCGTTGTCGTCGCAGGACATGTTGCAGAGCATGGATGAGATTTCTTCCAGAAGCTTATCGTCCGACTCCAATGATAGAGCATCTCCGCTCGAAAGTGGGATTGGAACGGCAAGTCCTCCGCGAAGCACGGACCGGAGATTGAATAAATGTAAGATAATATTTTCTTCAAATATAATATTTTCTTGTTTTATTAGACTTTTGATACTTTTAAAACTCTTGTGCTTTTAAATCAATTCAAACCATTTGAATTGTAATTTAAGAAAACTGACATATTGTGAAATTGTCGATGCGTCTACATGTTTTCTCTCTTTTTTTTTTGTGCGTAGTAGCCGTGAATAGATATCATCGTAAAGAGACGTGGGAGAGAATTCGGCGACAATCATCGAAAATGCGTTTACGAAACGACAAGCACTCGCAAGATGTGTGGATCAAACGCGAAAATACGCACGCACAAACGAACAATCCCTGCGATCGATACCTGCTTCATGCGGACAGCAGTAGCAGTCTCGATGATTCCTTTCCAAAGATAGAAACATCTCAAGAGGCAGAATATAAATTTCAATCGGAAGAATTGTGCTGCTTCAGAGCGGCAGCTGATACATATTTAAGAGAGATTTTAGAAGACAGTTGTATTATTCAAGATGCTACACAGTTGAGTGGATTTTTTAGTTGCTTTGGATTACCCAGACACACGAAATACACCAATAATTGTTTCAATATACCTTTATCTGTTAGTCTCGAAAGATACGGGAACATAATACCTCCCTGTATTCAACAGGCTATTAATTGGTTGTTAGAAAACGGTCTTGAATATGAAGGTATTTTCAGAAAAAACGGGCTCAAGTCCCGCATTACGAGTTTGCGACTCCAAATGGAGTCCGATGCTACCATTACGTTCGATGATGTTACGGCCTACGATGTGGCCGACATCATCAAAGAATATTTTAGAGAAATTCCTGGTGGTTTAGTACCGGAAAATATTTCGAAATACTTAATAGCAGCATTCACTGGTAAGTCTGATTTCTTTCTGTAGCAAAACATAAGCTTTTTTTTGTCTTTTTTGGTTTTGTTTGGCTTTCCAAGCCAAAGCGGAGGCAAAAAGTAAAACTTTGTAATGAAAAACAAATTACTTTTGTAGGAAATGTAGAGCCCAAATTGGATATTACGCAATGCGCACTGATATTACTTCCCGACGAGCATCGGGAGGCGTTAAAAGTATTACTCGACTTGTTAGTACAAGTAGCATCCAAAGCAGAATTTAACAAAATGACCAAAAAAAATTTGGCTACCTGTTTAAGTTTAACTGTGTTCCACATTAAGCAAGGACCGGCGTTTCAGAGCTCGAGAAAGAAAAAAGAGAATAAATACAAGGACCAGGAGGACAAATTTATCGTCGCTGCTAATAAGTGTTTGACGTCCTTGGTCGAATGGCAAGAGAGATACCTGTTGTTCAAAATGAGATGAGATCGTGAACGAAGGACCTCTCATCGAAGCTTTGTGAAACTGTGCGAACTATGAAGCGAATTCTAATCAAACTCTAATGAATTGTACATTTGTGAAAACAGCTCGACGATGTTGAGAGAATCGTATCAGCGCGCGGGAATATAACGAAATTTAATGACACTGATGTATAAATAAATTTATATTGATTATATATATAAAAAATTGATACTATGATATAATAAAATCTTAATATATAATACTCACATATATTATATATGCTAAGATTTTATTACGTGTGAAAAGAGGCCTCTCCCTCTTCATTTCAAATTCCTATATGCGCGCCCAACCCATCTTCCTGTTAGAAATGGACTTCGCTTCGTATGAATACAGTCGAGCTATTCCTTAATCGATTCGATCTCTACATTCTAAAAATTTTCCTTCCGTCCCGCTCTTTGGCAACGCTCTTTAGCTACGCTTCCTGGTTAATTTTTATTCTGCGCACGCGTAATCGCACGGCATTGTACGCTAGCGGCGTTTTACGGACAACGCCTGTGATTAGCTGAGAGGATCGCGCGACGTTTTAAACGTAAGTATCATATTAAAAATAATAATGAGTAAGAGAATGCGTGGACGGGATTTAAAAAAATATATATACATTTCGACGAAATAATCTATACTGTTCTCTTTTTCATTTCTCGTATTTATATCCTGCATAAAATATCATATCGAATAATATATATACGTGAATACGGAAAAATATACATTTTTATGTACAAAATAGTTAATATGTTAGAAGAAACAAGTGATTAATTAAATTACATAGTCTCTTATGATCAACTTTAAAAAGATAATACAGATTGAGTACGTGAATGTGCGTGTATGTGACACAATTCGTTTTTACGTAACACAAGTTTCCAATGTCTTTTTCACCGCATCGCGAGCGTACGGTATGTAGGATAAAGAGTACCATATCATAGCTAACGACTGAATAATTATGAATAGAAGAGCTAGACCAGGATTGTGCAACTGAAAAAATAAATACGTTGTAAGCGCACTGAGGAGGGGAAAAAATTAACAAAACACTACTTACATGTAAAGCTGCAACCAGTGTTAAGACAATAGAAACTAATACTAATATAGTTGCAATTACTCTTGTTGGTGCAAACATCTTTTTAATTTGGTTGAATGGACCCATCAAAAAGCACGTACTGTGATACAATAGAGAAATAAATAGAGAATTGCTCATATAATATGGAGAAATACAATATATACTATGATATACTTATATTTATGTATATATTTTATATACTATAATATATATATATATAT
>QVOB01009222.1:0-17992 GCA_014839585.1 Pseudomyrmex concolor | reverse complement strand
AATTAATTTCTTTGGAATAATTTCATTGGAAATTTGTTAAATCTAAAGAAACCGTTCTCTCTGTGTAGTATTTATTAGAAAGAACTTTGACACATTCGAAATCGGATATCAACTTTTTTTTTAAGATAGACGAACGTAATTTAATCTTTTTTTTTTATCTTCCTAAAGCAAGTGAAGTCAGTTTGTCAGACCTAACCGCAATATATCGACAACTCGTACCTCCGAAATTTGTTCGTGTGTTTAGAAGTAAATCCGATCGCGCACTTTTCCTGATTCTCTGTCTTTTTTTTTTTTTTACTTCGACTATAGATAGATTCTTGTTAGCGGATGCATGAGAAACCCGCGCGCGGAACATAAGACGATTCGAGCGAATTAAGGATTCGTTTACAATTACAATGGGGGGAGGGAAAAGTTGATGAAGTAACAACAGTGCGTAAAGCTCATTAAGATCGCGTAAGCAACAACTTCGCACTGTGTTATTATCGGCATTGATTGCGAATGTGTAATCCAGTCGCTCGTCTTACGAAACCCTCAAGAAGTGTGCTTAATTGTAAATGAAGCGAGCCGCAATTTACCAAGTTTAATTGAAAACGCGTTCAACAAGCAGCACTGATTAGTTTCTTTCGCCGATGCGAATGATTAATGCGGGGATTCTGATCGATCCGCAGCCATAAGAGAACGTGGGAGCTGGCACACGCAGCTTGTATACTTACGCAAACAACATTCAATAAGCTTCCAGGCACATATAGCCGCGCTAATTACGAGATCATATTTTATATCATTGAATTCTAAAACGCCAACGTGAAAGTCACCGCGCATTTGTTTTTACGGAATAAAGAAACTAACGACTTCTTGAAGGATGTCGCAATGCTTCTGACGCTGAAGTTGCGCACTTATATTGGAAAAGGAAAAAGCTATTTTTGCAATTGTATTTGACTTTGAGATGAGAAATCATCAATTTTACATCACATCGACAATCACAATTCCGTATATAAACTAAGTTAGGTGAAAAAGAGCGCGAAAAAGATAAATGGCGAGGAGGAAAAAGGAGGAAATAACAATTTCAAAAGAATATCGAATTACATATAAATCATTTATAAATATGCGTTATCTTGAAATATCAAATTCTAATAAATATTTGTTACCTTAAAATACCAAATATATTGTCGATTCGAATAGTAAATTAAAGTTATTTTGAAGAAACTAAATCCAAGTGTGAGAATAGAAACAATAGTTTCGAATAGAGAGTTTATATGTCGGAAACTCCGTTGCGGAACAAAGTAACAACGATGACTTGAGTCTTCGATTTAGCTCCGCGGAACTTCGCTCGAGTTCGCGTTGAAGTTGACCTGAGAGAAGAAGAAAGAGACAGAAAAAAGAAAGAGAAAGAGATTGCACGAATGCATAGCAGCGGTATATTTTCGCGGAATGGACCGGATGATGGGGCCATTAAACTGCAATTAGAAGGCTATGTGCTTTATTATACGAGGGCCTGATGATCGTCCGATACGTCGACCTGTCCCGTATGATTCACGTATCGCGAAACAAACAGGAAGCTATGTGTCGCAGACCCGAAGGTTGGCGCCAACTTCGCATTGATATCATCTCGTCTAAACTTCATGTCCGTTTCTTCAAGCATAACACGCTTTGCGCCGGGCAGTTACATGGTAATCTCGAGGAAGATGTCCGAAAAATTACGACAAAATAAAAAAATTTCGAGACGGAAGATAATGTATTCAAAATTATCGCAAACACGCATTTAACTCATTATTAAATTAATTAACTCGTTGCAAGAGATAAAGAACGGTTCGTGTGTTGACATCGAATTTAAAAAAAGTGTTTTTTTCATGCTTCCGTAAGTAAAAGCATGAGAGAAGGAGAATTTTATCAAGAAAGAATATCTTCTTAGCTTTCAGTTTCTTTCAGCTGTATTTTAATAGTGATTTTGATATTTTTAAATTTCTTTTCATAGAAATAAATATCATCGATATGACAATTGTTTCGATCTTTCTGTTATAATTTTCATTGAAAACACGCAACATTAATACTCTACGCACTTGTGATAAAAATATAACAGATGTGAAAAACGTGAATAACGAGAGAAAAGACGTCAAAAACCGGAAAGCAACCTTCGTATTGCATAAGAACATGTCGCGTTCCGGCATTTCACACCTTCCTGTATGCCGCGGAAATGCGACAATTTTCTACACGACACACCCGCCCGGCATTCATCGTGCACTCGTTAATTTTTACGGCGAGTCAAAAGTTCTCTTTGTTTTTTTGGTGTCGTAATGACGTCTTTCCTAATTACGCTTCACCGAGATCAAGACATATACAAGAGAGTCGGACCCAAACCCTTTCCCATTTTTCACTTCTCTCTTCTGCTTACATCTCCCTATTATTCTCTTTCTCTCTTTTTCTCTCTTCACTGTCGCGGATCCATTATCGTTATTAACATTAACGCGAACGTTTAACAACCGCGCGTCGCTTTCCATTTGCCGCTTCTGTGAGAACACTATAGGAACCATCGTGGCTTTAATGTCAGGAAAGCTCTCGTGAGGGAAAAGGCGAAAGGAATAACGAGCGAGAACGAAGAAAAAAAGTGTAAGCTCACCGCGCGCGTCGCAGCGTTCTAAAAGCGTGGTAAGCGCGAGAGAAGGAAAAGACGCGGAAGAAAATTTGCCGGTTTGCTAGAAAGAAAAGCGTCGACACTTTTTCGACAAACGCCACTCCAAACGACGACACACGTTGCTCGCAAACCGGGTGGGTGGGTGCGCGTTTCTTTTCCCGAGCACGCCTCGTCATTAAACGCGCGTATATATATTACACCCGCAAGTAGCACAAAATCATCTGTTTCCATAGTGTTGTGTTACAGTTAAAAAATATCTGATAATAATATTTCTTATCGCTTTGCACATGAATTCAGTTTCAACAATAATATAAACAAAAAGTTGCGTGTCTTTCCGCAAAAGACGATTCGATAAGAAGTTGGGAAACTTATTTGCGGAAAAATAAATGTAACAAGACAGACTATATGGTCAGCAAGAAAAATGGTTGAGTCTACGAAATTGTTTGTTTCATCAACAAAATGTTTTGTTGGCAAAACAAAAATCTTAATAAACAAATGTCTTTTTGCTGGCCATATAGTAACTAATTTTTTGCTATTCTAGCAAATATTTTTTTTCCGTGCGATATTACATTTTTTTACAGCGCATTTTTGTTTTTTTCTTTGACTTCGCGCACTGGCACTCTCGGCTGTTAAGGGAGGTTAGTTATACCGGTTGCCGGTGCGCGAGTTTACGAACAAACAAAGACCGGTTCCGTACCATTGAACCGATCACCAGCACGTCCGGGAACCGGCGGAGTCGCGAAAGAGTCCAGGCTTCGGTAAAAATTTCACAACAACGCAACACCAAGATAATTTGCTTTCTACCTAATGATACCTAAGCAAAATCCTTGCTCACTGACGTAGTACATCTGATTACGTCAAACTTTAAATTTGCGATAATATAGAATTAAAAAATTTATTTGGCATAGAAGATGCGTATCACGGAAAAAAAAAGTTTTGCTATTATAGTGAAGTTCACAAACAAGATCCGTTTTTGTTTAAATATTACGGAAAAAAATATTTGCTAGAATAGCAAAAAATTAGTTACTATTAGGTGAAGTAAAAAGTTCTGAGCGTTTTCCGCTAGATATCTTTAGCGGAAAACGCTCAGAACTTTTTACTTCACCTAATATATGGTCAGCAAGGAAAATGGTTGAGTCTACGAAATTGTTTGTTTCATCAACAAAATTTTTTGTTGGCAAAACAAAATTCTTAATAATCTCAACAAGTGTCTTTTTGCTGGCCATATAGTAACTAATTTTTTACTATTCTAGCAAATATTTTTTTTCCGTGATATTTAAACAAAAACGGATCTTGCCTGTGAACTTCACTAAACTTAAGCAAATTTTAAACCGCAGAGAGACATGATCGGGAAAGTTATAAACGCTAAAATTCTCCAAGAAAGTCACGAACCAATACTTTAGATTCTGCTTCTGCGATATGTACGAGAGATGATCTTATAAAATGGAAACGAATAACTACCTGAGCGCGAGAACAAGGTGTTTCCTTGTGGGAACATTCTTGTTGGGTGCCATCGGGAATTCATCGATGATGTTGCCGCGCGAAACAGCTCCAAAACCGGCAGCAAACGCGCGCGTGAGAGCAGGTCGAAAAAACGAACACCCGATACGTAATGCAATATCAAATATCGCGGTCACGTATATACGACCAAGTTTTCGACTGTTTGTCGTATAATCGTGAAACTTACGATTATCGGCCGGCACAGCAGCGGAATACCGGGAAAGAGAGACGGGAAAAGAGAAGCGCGCACTAATGGCGGCGCGCGTTGAATCTGGCCCAAAGACCGACCGGCACGACCTACGTCGAGCCCCCGGGTCCGTCGAGCTCGTAAATTCAATTAGTCCGCGAATATCTCCCGGGGACCAACAACAGCGCGGGGGCAACGCGATCTTCTTCTTTCTCCCCCGGCTCTCCTTTACCTTCCCCTTTCAGAAGTCCTCGTCGTCTCTTCTTTATCTCGACCGAGAATTCGCCCACTTTTGTTCTTTGTTCTCGTGGCACTTCCTTTTCGTCTCTCGCGTCTCCACTTCTCTTCACCGCGCGCGCCTTCTCTTTTTATTCCTACACTCGGCTAAACATCCACCTTTCATTCTCTCCGCGCTATCCATTCTTCATCGTAAGAAAAGAAAAAAAAATACAAACGAAGACGAGAGGAATAATTATTGCGCGCTATGGGACACTGCCGTCCGAACGAAGGGATATCGCGGAGCGAAGGTTCAAGCAAAAATTTTGTCAACGTTATTGACACGAAATGCGAAACTTAAATCTATATTCTATCTCGAAATTTTTCGTAACCGAGTTGTGAATTCCGCTATACTCTCCGCGAAAAAATAAGAAAATCGTCGAAACTGTTATGTTTCTCAGACACGGCAAGAGTTTTATCCCTTGGAAAACGATTGCAAATGTGTATTTCGACGTCTCGTTTGCAACGTAATAGAGACCATGAAAGTTTATTTGGTCGTGGAGGAGAGTGTTAGAATTACTGGGTTCTCGCGCTAAGCAATTCCGATAATACAACACTGGCAGCGCGAGAGGCACCGTGATTTCTGGACGCCGCTGCCGGGAGCTGGTAGTGAATGCCGCCCGCCAGCTGAAAGAATAAAGAGGTTAAAGTGCCAAAGGAACGCAGCACCGTAGCAAATAGCTAATTCGTACTCTGCGTATACGCGCGAGATATCTCCTCACTTCTCTCTCTTTGCCGCGCGCGCGGATAAAAAAAAAAAAACCACACTCGGTGTGTGTTTCGACATCGTGAAATTCGTATCTTTCTCTCGCGCGGTATTCTCCACGAAAAGAACTTTCGAGCGCTGTTAACGCGTTTCAACGACAATTTTTATATTACAGAAACGATCGGCAAGCGAGAAGACCAACGGTGACTTCCACTGTTGAGAAAAATCATATCTCACACGTCTATACGCGACGACACTTTCGCTCATTCTGTCTTTCGATCCCGTTTTTTGACATTTTTTGATGATATTTGTATTATACACAACTGTTAAGTTAAAATTGTTTTTATAGCCTTATTAGTTTTATTTAATTATTAGTTTTTTTGTCATATACGTGTCAATTAAAATATAAGATACATTACACGATCGTTGTGCTGACTTGTCAGATAATTTGGCTGAAGATCAAAAATAAAAACTGATCGAAACGTTTTCCCGTTAATGGATTTTCTGTGAGTTGGATAATTGTACATATTACCACCATCACCAGTAGACTATCGGCTTTTTTAATTATTTTCGAATCACAAAGTCGTTAACTTGTTTAAAATATAAGATATTCACAAATATCAGCGATGCTTCTCTTGTTGCAATAATTATTTCATATAAACAAGTTATAATTATTACACGTGTAAACGTTACCTCAAAGTTGTAAAATTATTTATATACGGTAATTACTATGATCTGATTGTTAAAAAACAAGGTTGTTTATACAAACATGCATATTAGTGCATCACCGCAATAATTATCTTCATAAACGTTATATCAGTTACAATTAATATATTCACACAAAAGTAAATTCATTACTTTGTAAGCTGACAATTATTCATGTACGATAATAGCTGTCTGATTGTTAAAAAACATAATTATCAATTTCATCGGAAACTATCGTGATACGCATCGGCATACCTATCATTACCATTTATCATTTGTCATTGTAATTGCTCGATAAATCCTGTTAGCGCGAGCTCATCTCGAAGCGAGTTCGCGATTGATATTTTATCTATCTCGGCTATTTAACATGATAAAACGCGACGAACAACCTGATAAGTAGCCTGATTGAGTGTAATGTCTGACAACAACACATTGTCAGCGTAGAGAAGAAAAACACTCTTCTACGAACAATCGCAGCAACAATGCTCGAACTTATTTGATACGCGCAAGCGAATTATCAGTCATTATTTCTCCTTGCGGAAGAGGCAGGGAGTGATTTTCCGATTCAGTGATGATTTATCGATCGCATACCGAGATGAGATTACGTGTCAGTCGGGAAACCTTTAGCGTCGCAAAATTAATTGATAATTTCGGTGCGTAGTCGTGTAAAAGATAAATAAAAGTATATTCTCAGTATAAGTATCAGTATAAGTATCTTCAATACAGCCGACAGTTACAATCACATCAATCAGTATATCGCTCTCGAATTCTTGTTTTCGTTTCAAGAAGTTTCGAATGAACATTTTCACGAGAGCGACTTATAGCTCAGTTGGTCTGTGCGGGACTAGTAACCGAAAGATCTCAGGTTCGAATTCGGCTAGAACGTATTCGGATGATTTAAAAGTCGCTCTCTGTCTCTGTCCCTCTGGCGAGCTGGCAATTCACTGAGATGTATCATCTGTCGAGATTCCTCTAAAATAGAAATGTTACGCGCACTTCTGATAGTTTGGAGCCCACTTAAAATTGTAGATCCTTTATTACACACTCTAAATCCGAGAGTGTAAGAGAGAGGAAAGGCTAAGGGTCCTCTTTAACAGTAATGATGATATTCTTCATTGATAACATTGGTGATGAAAATTCATGGCGCTGATACTGTATCAACAAAAAGTATTAACTAGAGGACCAAAAACTTATTTTTTTTTTTCAAG
The DNA here is from genome assembly GCA_014839585.1 of Pseudomyrmex concolor. Classification (NCBI taxonomy): domain Eukaryota; kingdom Metazoa; phylum Arthropoda; class Insecta; order Hymenoptera; family Formicidae; genus Pseudomyrmex; species Pseudomyrmex concolor. The sequence continues at coordinate 10,781 of QVOB01009222.1, read as the reverse complement.
ACTTGATCGAGATGATATTTTTGCAACGGACTTTCTTCTACCGAATAACATCAGAATTTGATAGTTAAATTACAGAAAATTTCATAGAAGCGCAGATGCGTTCTCCTCTGGCCTGCCTAGATACATCGCCAATATACCATCAGAAAAAAAAATGTTTTGCTATCATACAATCAGCAAGAAAAATTTGTTGTCTATTGAATTTTTTTTTTTCATCAACAAAGCATTTTTGTTGACACAACAAAACGTTTTATTGGTAAACCAAAAAATCTCCATAACCAATTATTATTATAATTGAACGAATATTTGTAATCATATCAAACACATCGGCATGTATCATTCTTGATCTTATTTTCTTTTTTTTTTTCTTTTTTTTTTGTATTAGAATTTTTTGTATTAGAATTTTCAAATAAATTTCAATTACCGTCATTTTATTCTCACACGGACTTTTACTCTTTTGCATTTAAAATAGATAAGCGGTTCTATGTAATTAATTGCGGAAGAAACGTTACATCGAGGAAGGGACGTAACACGGTTGTCGCATTAAGTCGTACTCTTGTAACGGCGCATTAAAAATTCTACGACTACTAATGTTTTCTCCGTGTTTATATTTGCGCTCCTCCTCCTGCGCTGTCCTCCGAACGATAACACCTTCGCCGTCGTGAACGCCGGCATATATAATTATCAACTATGTGCGCGCACGCCATTTTCATAATTGAACATTTTTACGTAAGACCGAAGAGAGAGAAGAAAAAAAAGGTTATAGAATGTATAATAAAGCTTAACTAACCTACTCGCGCGCGCGCGCGCCTATTCGTGACTCGAGTTATCGATACGTATATACATACTGCAACGGGCGTCATCATTTACCTACCTACGCCAAGAATTTCACATCTTACGGCGCGGCCGGATCTTATTTCATACGACTTCCTGTTGTTCCTACCGACGTTACGACCCTGTTACTACCTCTCCTTATAGCGTGATAATCGTCTCGTCTATCCGTCTATCGTCGATGTGAAGATTACTGACATCGGGCGGAACATGTGAAGCGGGATTACACAACCCGGGGGTTGTGCAGCACTCTAAGCCAAGTCGTAAAAACGCAATCGACCAGAAGAGTTTGCGCATTTCGAGTTGATTTTGTTGATTTTTCGCTCTGATTGCGACGTTCGATGATTACACTTGCTTCGACCAAGCGCAGAAAATGATATCGAACTGACAATGTGTTCAAATAAGAATTCGACGGTAAATATTCGCACGGCAATCTGCATTGTATATAAGATGTGTTTCTATATAACTTCGCGTTTAATCTTCTTCTTGTTAGATAACACACCAATTATCTCATCGTGTCGTCGTTTAATTTGACACAAAACCTTGCACGGAATGTGAATATACATTTTTGGTGTGTGAACTTTGCTTTTCGAAAAGAAAGGATTTATTTATTAATATTCTATATATATATATATATATATAATATATATATATTTTTTTTTAATATGAAAATATCAAGTTTTTATGTTTCGCGATGACTTTAAGAAGTAACGCAAACAAATTGCGAAAATACATTAAATTATAGAAAATAAAGATGAAAGACTCCAGAAGTTTAAAAAACGTAGCCTTAAGACACAGTTACCATAGTGTATAGAGAAATCTTCGTCTTTATTGAAAATTACGTTTCGATTCATTCATTTGAATATTCATCTTCAGAATAATAAACCTATATAAATACAAAGCATAAATAAACACTCAAGATAAAAATAAAGACAACAAAAAACATAATAGATGAAAAATAAAAATGGTCAATACACTTAATTTTCACTAAAGACTGAGATTGTTCTATACACTAGTAACAATGTTTTAAGGCGCGTATTAGCCCTTTAATTCCTACATTTTTTAAACATTAAATTACGCTTACTTTCATGCATCTCAATTCCACTCGAGCCACAAATTTACTCCATTGCGAGGAAACGTTGCGATAAAAATCTTTAAATTTCAAGTAGAATAAAAAAAAGAAACAAACGAGTTTAAAGTATTAAACGCGGTACGGTAATATCCGTCGCCTACGTGTCTTCTAATAATTCGTGACGTTGAAACAACAACGGATACGTGTCAGCGTCAAAAACCGAGTCGTGTGGGTGAGAGATCAGAAACGATGCATTTTCTCTCGAAAGAGAGAGAGAGAGAGACGCTCGAAGTACGTCGTAAAATTTCACGAGAACGGTAAAATAACCGCGGGTAAGAATATAACGCGGACAGAAAACCGCTGTCGCGATACAAATCTGCTATTTTCTCATGAAGCGGACAACACCATCTCCGTCTCTCATGACTCCACCCACGAATCTCTCTCTCTACTTCTCTCTTAATACACGTACAATGTGTACATAACACCAATTGCAAAATTCGCGGTGCGCTCTTACGTAACGCGCGCGCGGTACATTCGTTCTCGCCATTGTTCTCGTCGTCGGAGCCCCATTGTCGCCTATATGGAGCGCCGGCGTAGGCAAATGAAGAGATCCGCAAACGCGCGCTGCGCGATTTCTTTCTTCCGCGCTCTTTATGCACGCGCGTGCATATGTCCCGCGCGCGCTCGCACTGCTTCGTCCCACGAATCTCCTGCAAAGCTTCGCGATTATAACGCCATATCGTGGCGCGATCCACGTGCGCGCGCGTTTCGTAAACTGTCTCGTCGTAAATGGGACGCGACGGATATATCTCCGTCCGCACTTTCGTGCAAATTAAATCAACGTATCCATTAAAATGAGAAGTTTATGGTAAAATGTTCAAGAAAAGTGGCCGCGCGGAATATGTTTATACGTCTACGCAAACCGCTGATGAAAACGCATGCATTATTAACGGTTTTTAGCGAGCGTGCAAAAAGCTTTTGCGGTACGGTAAACGGGACTTCTCGACGAATGCATAAAAATGTTCGACTACCGCGCGTCGTCTCTTCGCGTATAATTAACGTAGTTCCGCGAAATCGACGAACGTGTATACTTGAATTTTGAAAAACGCGTTTTTATCACTCGCGTCCGAAAAACAATTCAATTCGTCTTTAAAAATATAAATTAAAACGCGAACAAGCTTCCCGCAAAATATTATATCTAACGTACGATCAATTTTTTATTCCTTTTGTTTCTACAAAAATTCAGAACTACGAAGTTTCGTTTTCACAAACGTTACAACAAATGCATTTTCGTGTCAAGTGAACACGCGCCTTACATTGCCTTGTGGCGAACTAAGTAATACGCGCGAATATTTCTTTCGACTTTCTCGCGATTGCACACGTGATTTTTCCCGCTTTCGCCGCGAATCGAGAGGTAAAGATAACCAGTGAGACAGAAAACCGGTCGGGCGCAATAAAGCTTTTAATTCCAGCGCGCGGTGTAAGTGAATTTAAAAGTCTCGCGTCTCTTCTACTATATACCCGCATTTACAGCGCAGTAAAACGGCGCGCCAAGCCTCTAATAGTGCGCATCCGCCGACCGAAGTTGTAGAGGATAGCGTAGAAAACACCGGCACTTAGAGTTGTAACTAGCAACCAACCGTCAAGATAGTGTACTCTCTCCTCTCTCTCTCTCTCTCTCTCTCTCTCTCCTCCACTATCTCTTCAAATCAAACTAGAGGATATCTATTACAGAATATTAGAGCTACTGGCGTTTTTTCGATAAATTATTATTTCCCGCCAAGAAACTTCTTCTCCTCTCCTCGTGCTACTACGGTCATTCACTGTAAACAACTACATTGTTTTTTTATTTGTTTTCGCGATATCACATACGGCAGAGATCTGCTTATCAATCACTGTTGATCGATATCAGAATTGAGCAATAATTTTAAGAAGAAAAAAAATTTGCGTGCGATGCCCACGTATTAGCCCGGAGAAGAGTTAAATTTATAACGCGACGCGTTACGTATATTTTCTTCGAGATTGCATGAGATAGACGATAACAGCGTGCGCGACACAGCCGGTGTGATTAACGAGGAAGTTAAGTGTTGTCTGCTCTCTTGGCGTTACGTCGCGCGTCCGTCGTTCGCAAGCGCGGTTTTAGAATTTTATCCCCCCGGTATAAGCCATAATAAAAAGTTATAAAACACCAGCATCTCTTAAACCCTTTTTTTTTTTTTTTTTTTTTTTTTTAACGTTTAATGCAGTGAGCACACATGGTCGTATCTAATTAGGGCGGTTCTGAACGACGTTTGAAATCTGCCATATTTTTTTTTAATTACGAGCTCTCTCCTTCTCTCGGTAGCAGCGGTGTGACACAACACAATCTGTAATATAGTGATAAAAAATAGCGCCGAGCACTGGTTATTATCGTTAATTTTTTGGCTCTTTTACAACACCATCTCCGTTTCGTTCTCAAGAAATCGCGACAATTTTACGTTCTATTTTGTTACTTTTGTTTTGTAAATTACAATCTCTTATTAACTTCGCTATTTTGCGCGGACATTCGTGTGTGCGTTACATTCATTAAAACACCATCGATATCTTCCTAATCATCTTTGATTTTTCTTCTTCTGTTTTTCGGACGACGACTGGTATATAATTGGCGAATTTCGTGAGCGAAGAAAGATGCGTAAATAACTCTATAAATTCTGCGAACTTATTCGATTAATTTAACAAGATAATTGCGCGCGCGTATGTGTTACGTATAAAAATAATTAAAATTCTCTGGTCGCTCGCGCGTTTATTTTCGAACGTCCCGCAAAGCAGCCGCGTATTTTTATTTACTCTTTTCTTTTTTTTCCTTCGAAGTTTTGACATAGTATTTAACGATCTCCGGCGATGACGTTACTGATGCGATTAACCGATATATCAGAAAATAGAGAGCTGTCTCAGGCAGGTGTGCGACGACGTAAAGGACATCATAATCGGAGATCTTGGTATGTCTTATCGTCTTCGATGCCGCAACCACGGTCATCGGACCGAAATAAGGAACGGCGGCCTCGCCCGAGTCTCGGCGCGCCGCGGCGTTTTCACCTTGTGTGTGCGGACGTCGAATAGAGCGCGAAAAAGTGGCCGGTGCGCCGGTCGTAAGTCCCTGGAGCGAGCAAGGACTTACGAAAAAAAAAACAAACAAAAAAGCATCATCACAATTAATCTTGTATTTTATACGCGGTAATGAATCCCAGACGCGTTTATCGCCTGCGAATATCTCATACTAGATTTTTTTTTTTTTTTTTGACGACACTCTGCAGCTTGTAACATCATCCGTGTTAGGATTGTTGTAGCGTGTTGGTTGGCGAACGGACGTCATGACGAAGAAATGACGCGCGGTGCGCAAGTAATAACACTGCAGTATCCGTGTATCGGGTTTCGTAAAATCCGGTAATAATGTCGGTCGTATATATTACGGCAAAGTATAATTTCGAGCAAAAAAAAAAAAAACTTCTGAACGTGCGAACTAGAAATTTTGTACCTGTTACGAGCGATAACGAGTGTGTGTTTCTTTTTTGTTACAAGTTTTCCATGTTACACAGCGATCGCGTGTGTAATTTGAGAGCGCGCGAAATGATTGTGTATTACGTAGTTCGTGCAACTTTGTATCGATAAGAAAAAAAAAAAAAATGAAGAGAAGATGCGAAATCTCAACTCCTCGAGCGATGCGCCCGCTCGTAACATAAAGACCGGAAGCTAATGCTGTGGGATATACGTGGAAATAGATTGCAAGCAGTAACACGCGTTTAGTTCTGAAAAAAGTGAGAGGAAGCCATAATTCTGATACGATGGATTCTGCTCTAGTCGATATACCGGCGCCATATCCGGTGCACAAATGAAATAAAGAAGTTAGCATTCGACGAGCGTCACATTCATCCGATCCACGATACTTCCGGTCACAACAATGCTACCACGCACCGTTTATCGTTTAATTAGAGATAGGCGGAACATATTTGACGGTGTGAGAGAGTGTTCATTCTCTATGTTTCATCTCTTGAGGCAATCTCGAAGATAACAAAGGGGAGGGATATAAAAACATCAAAAAATCGAGACGCCTTAATTGTTTCACCGCGACCTTTTCTTCATTTCTGCACTTGCTAGCGGCAGTCTTAATTACTTTCGCAGTCGCTTTAATTGCGATTAAAGAACGTGCCCGACAGTAGCGGTATTTTTTAAAAAACGAGGCAATTGAAACATTCCTTTTCATTGCACATAATTGTGGCCACCTTAATTAATTTGCGCGCGCGCACACGCACATATAAAGATGAAGAAAAAGAGAGGGAAAGAGCGAGAGAGAGAGAGTTTTGAACGAAATAATAGTTGGCGTTAGTTCTTTGTTGTTTATATTTTTATTTTGTTCGACACATTTTGTGCTACACACAAAGTGTAATCAAATGTTACTCAACCACGTTTAGGTGGATAATTCAATTTATCCCTTTCGTTCTTTCTCGCATGAGAAGATTATTATAAGCAAACAAAACGTGTAAAGTTCAGCCGCGGTCGATTGATCTATCGACTCTCAAATGCGAAGATTGTCCTAAACATCGCGCTAGAAGCCGCGCCGCCGCGCCGCTGCCGCACCGACTGTGTGAAGCCGACTTCAATAAATTATGCATCGCTCGCCCTTCTGACATTAAAAGCCGAGTCCGCGCATTGTTACTTCGATAGCGCATTGGAAGCGCACCCACAACCATTGTCGACAGATAAACGTAACCTTTGTTTCCGAATAACAAATAGCCGTTTCTATTTAGTTGGAAACCTAACTTCGATCTGCTGACGGAGATATTGTCTCTCTCTCTCTCTCTCTCTTTCTTTTTTTTTTCTAGAAATTAATGTCGCGCTAATGCACATTCATTTCACTTTGTAGAAAGCACTTGTAATTTTAGCAGTTGACAACGCAGTTAATACTCGAATCGAAAGCGACCAGTGAGGACAAAGCGAAGAAGATAATTTTCTTAGCGACACGTATTACACGCCGCGTGTCTCTTCGCGTTGCATAGCGTGCATCTCACCGTACGACGACGAGGTAATTAAAATGTTCGCATGCATCACGCTTGCGTACGATTTCGTGATATCACGTATCCGTGACGGTGATAAGTTTTCACAATTAATTTTTTATAGATAATTGAAAATGTGCGCAATGAGTACGATATTTACGTAACCTATAACATGGACGATTTTAAATACGACTTAACAATATCGGAATTTTTTTTTTTTTTTTTTTTTTTTTTTTTTCCAGACTGTTACGCGACGCGTCCTCAAAACCGCGACACGCAGGAAGTGGTCAACGTTTGGTTTTACGTTCGCAAATCGTTCGAACCGATCTTCGAGATTAACATTGCATATGTGACCCGGTTTTCTTCAACGATATCGCAATTTGATAAGAATCTGCGACAACTGTTGCTTTCACCAAAATTCGAAAGAGTCGTCTCTCGAACGGCGCGGTGCCATGAATGTTTAATTACATTTGATCGGTATCATCCGCGTTGGTTGCAGCAGAAATGTGTCACATATAAATAGCATATTATATCCATTTACACGGTAACGCCACCTGTCTTGCTATTTGGGACAACGCGTGTTCATCCATTTTAATTGCACGTTTGATTAAATAAAAACACGTTTCCGCGTGATTACATCTCCTTCCCATTGACATTTTTTTACATTCGTTGTCTCACTTTTTTATGCTTCTTCTGCAGCAGAGTGGAGGCAGCGTAATAATAACATACATTTTCCTAACAGAATTACTTGTTTTTTTTTTTTTCTAAAAGCGCAAAATTTTATTGACTGATCAATCGCGTGTTTGTGCGCGCATACAATTGCGCTCGTATAATTGTGCACATTCAATTCACTGTGCTCGTAACACTCATTTCGCGCCTTTCCGGAACTTTAACGCGAGCAATATTACGCGCGTTTGTGGAGAAACTCGAAAATATGCGCGCGACAAAACAAGTGCGGTCAATCAATTACGATCGCGAGTTTTCTTTAATTAATTGCACGCCATGCCCGGGGATTATATCGCGTGTTCGACCGCGATAAATAGCGCGGATAGCACTTCGCAACGGGCAGAGAGAGTCAATTCGTCATTGTCCGTTCGAAGATCGGCTTGCGCCGATCTTATACGTTCGATCGTGTAATCGCGTCGACAACGACGGTGATTTCACGAGCGGAAAAAGCGCATCTGCTCTCTCTCTCTCTCTCTCTCTCTCTCTCTGCCACAGCAGAAAAGGCTAATGCGCTCGAATCCGCGTATTCAAACGATCTCTCCGTCGCCATTCGTCATGTCGGGGGAAAAAAGGCATTCGCTCCGTTGCCACAGTAGAGAGGAAAAAAAAAGTTAATGACAAAGTATCGCGATGCCTCGCTGCAATGCGACGCGCATTTTTGTTCTCGTATACATGATGAACAGTTGACGATCTTGTCCTCGGGGAATTCATGTAAATATCGGGATAATTGGAGGAGGCTGCTGCAATCATCACATCGCGAAAGAAGATCACGCGCGAGAAACGAAGAAACGAGTTTTGATTATTCTGCAATTCAGAAGAAGTTTGCGTTCGCGATTTCTCTCGAGATGAAATAATACCGATAAAAAAAAACAAAAACAAAAAAAAAATAGAAAAGGAAACGATGTAAATCTATACGGACGGAGAAATTTACAACTCGAGCGTAAAAGGAAAATTGATTTGATAAGCAGAAGAGAGGATTCAGAAGAGACAGAGCGAGAAGAGAGGGAGGAAGAAGGATCTCATATATTCTTGAATATTTCCGAGTTCTGCCTCCGGAGAGCGGAAGAGAGAGAGAGAGAGAGAGAGAAAGAAAATTATGCTCGAAAACCGCAACAACAAGAAGGGAACTGTTCGCCCGGTGTGATTTAGTCTACTGTTCTCTGATAGTACAACGACAGTGACAAATTTCTCGTGTACCTTATTACCGCCGTTATACACGGTCGAGAGAAGAATGGCAACACGCAGAAGGCACGGAATCGGTAAGCAAAGAATAATTTATTCCCGCGAAACTCGGTTCAGGAGGTTAATCGAATACTCGTGTCACGGACGGTTTAGCGTCCCGGTGCTAACCACCGCAGAGACGCCGAGTTTCTTGAGCATCTCGTCTCTTTTCTCGCCGAAGATGTAGCGCGGGATGTGCGCACGTGTGTGCGTGTGTGTATGTATTATCCGCTAAGCCAACCTAAGTAAGCAACGATCGCGCATCCGCCTACGAGATAAGGCGGATTGTTTGTCAAAGTCTCGCCGATTCGTCTTGCCGTGCCAGCTTCAACAGACACATATTGTCGCCTCGCCCACGTGCATATGAACGAGATTTTCTCTCGACACCGTATGTCATCGCTCGCTTCCACCAAGGATGCATTTATTTATTCAGTGTGTACCGCTTCGTCCGGCTTCGTTTTAGAAAAAGTGCGCGCATCCCGCGCATAATAACACGAGTGCACAATAATATTGCGTCATTCTCTTCTCACCGAGAGAATTTCTGACACGTTTTTTTTTCAGTTCGTTTGACAAAAAAAGAAATCCACTTCGCGGAATTTTCCCGGCGAGAAAAAAAGCGTCGGAAGAGAACAAACGAATCGCTTATCGACACAAATTACTCCGCGTCTGTTTTATTCTAAACGATCGTTGGAAAGTTCAGCGATGGCGATTATTGCGCGTAATGAAGATTACAGATCGCGACGTGCGCGAAACACACGAACGCTAATTGAATATGACAATTCATTTTCAATTAGACGCGCGCGTTCAATCGCTTCGTTCTTTTCACGACGTAATACGGCAGTCGTTTCCAGGAAACGACTTTCGACAGACATATAATCGTCCGTTTCTTGCCGTCGCGCGACAGTATGCGAATGCAGCATCCCTTCATTAACTTCCTGCGAGCCGAACTGCGCGAGGTGATATGATGGAGTAAATTCCGTCGCGGAAGGATAGAGTGAAGACGTACCGGTGTCACTTTGCTCGTTGTTATAAACGCTGTTTTGAGTTACAGGAAATTATGCACAAGCCGCGGTTGCGGAGCCGTCAGCCGACCTGTCAGCCGCTAATAGCGGCATCATACATTCTACATGACGTAGCGTGGCACCGTAATTATTATTAATAGTAGCTCGTATATTTCGCAAACAGAAGTGGAGATCATAGTAAAACGCGCATGCTCGTAGAACTAATTCCGCGTCGTCACGCGCCGTATACATATATGTAATTATGTATACCTGTAGGTGCGAGCAAATAATAATTGTACAAAGCGAAGGAGTATTTACGAGCGGCGTTCGCGGCAGAAAATGAAAATCGCGGATTATACGGCGCTAGGCTTTCACGGGAGTTATAATGAATTATGCGGTCTTATTGAAGCAAAAGCACAGAGAGGTGCGCTTAACTTCAGAGAGCGCAACTAAATTATTATTATATTATTCATATTATATGGTTACTATATAAATTTCTGTTCTGTATTCAAATGTTAATTATCGCTAAAGGCGATAATTAACATTTGCGTTAACGAGTAACGAAAAAAAAGTTTTGAGAGTTTGTTGACTCTCTAATTTTAAAACTTGTGAAGAAATATAGCGCGCTCTTAATAACGCGAACTAATCTCACAACTTAAAATTCTGCATTAAGAAAATAAATAAATAACCTTGCTAACTGTTCGTATAACTTGCGCGTGACTTGTGTGTTCTCGAAAAAAAATTCCACTTCCGATTTCGCACACAAAGGAAAATGCCATATAGGGGAGACCGGGGCTAGTTGTGACACAGGGTCAGTTGTCAAACTGCTATTATCTTGCTTACTAAATCTTGGAAAATATTCTTCTTTTTATTATAAGTTGCTACTATTGTGTTAGTAACGTG
>QVOB01009221.1:0-15306 GCA_014839585.1 Pseudomyrmex concolor | reverse complement strand
CTTCGCCAAAGACGGCGATCACGATCTTCGATTATCCTCCGAGCTTTTAAAGAGAAGGTTTAGTCACGAAACCGTCTGAAAAGCGTCTAATTAGGAGGAAGCGCACTTTCCGGGATTTCGCACAATCTCTGATTTAACCGAACTCCTTAAACGTTCCGTCGCCTGACAATTCGACGAGTTTCGCGGGAATAACTCACGTACACCATCGAGTGTGTCCCTTTATAAGAGTGCCGAAACTCGGCACAATTGTGTGCAAAAAGTGAGCGATCATTTTTATATTTTAAATTCAGAAACGAAACGTGTAAACTGTGTGGAAACAAAACTTTCACGATACGAATATTCGCGTAATTTAAATATGTGACGTTAAAGGAATTCGAAATATCTACTTCTCTCTCTTGTGAAATCATTCTTCGAAATACAATACGATTTAATATGCACAGTATAAAGTATGTAAATTATTTTCATCGAAAATTCGCAGAAATGTCAAGAATTTCTTCGAGCTAACGGAAGATCTCCTAATTCGCAAGTAAAAGGATTCCAAATGCTCTCCCGACGTCGGCATAATCACTCTAATGGTAAGCGGCTGGAGGAGAAACAGCCACGCGGCGAGGCGGAAAGAGAAACAAAGAAGCAAGATAAAAGTGAACATACTCGCGGGAATAATGCAGGCACGACTCTGCCGGACAGCACAGACTTCGCTGTGTGATTTATCTAATATTTCCTTATTCGGTCAGCACGCGGTCCGTTGTAGAGAACACCTGGGAACTCCTTTTCTTTTTTCCTCGCAGCACTCATGGAAAAAGTGATTGCTCGATGATGCGACAATGCGAGAATAGAATGACGCGATTCGACAACCAATGCAACAGTTTCATCAAATTGTTTTTATGAAAAAATTATGAAAAATGTTTTTCGCCGCGCGAATAGAAATAATTTGAAAAGAAAAAATTTCCTCTGAAGATCGGCTTTTTCTCTGTTGCGAATTACTAATAGTGACTTATTAATGTCACTTCGGAGAGTCAACTTACTTGCATTCGTCACAGGTAACCTTTCAATTTTGATAGAACCGTCTGTATCAGGCGTGGGCGTGAGACCGGGGTAGGACCCCTGAGGTTGCGTTACCGTTACCGCAGAATGTGGACTCGTCTAAAAAATATAATGTAAAATACAATGTAAATTAAATATATTGTTGAAAAAAAAAAGACGGCAGAACTGATAATGCCGTCTAGAAGGAACTGTAGAACTATTAAGGGTGCAAACAAAACTCATGTCAGAATTTGAAATTTTCAAGTTCGCGGTGCCGACTTCTCTCACTGACAAATTTTTCTAGAGATGTCGAAATTCTTACCAAATGATCCAACTGCGGTGGTGAGGTATGCGAGTATATCCCGCCGTGTGGACCAACAGGGCCGAGATGAAGGGCCACTTGACTCTCGGCGTGATTTCTCAAAACGTTTATGGCATCGTCTAGCCGCTCCTCCATCCGTGTTCCCTGTGCCAACAGAATACCGGAATTCGACTCGATTACACATGCCAGTAATTTAGGATTGTGTTCCTCAATATATTATTTTCAAAAGTACGTATTGTAGCAAAAAATTTATACTTCTATTAAAAATTTTCTTAAGTATGTAAAGTATATTTTGTGAAAAATTCGAAAAGTTGAAAACAAGATTTTTCTATACTTTGTTTTCAGAAAGATTTCTCTATAACAATAAACAAGTTAAGTCTGCTATTTAAAACAGATTTCAAAGGAGAGAGTAATCACAAGAATATTAAGAGAATAAAAGGGTAATTAATCTTTGTAATTAAAAAGTCTTAAATTGATTACTTATTAAATCGTGATTATGTTAATAGAAATTCAAGGTATAATTATACATTGTGTGCACAGTAGAAGCGTTTTTTCATCACAATATATAATCATAACGAACTGAAAGCGAACTTATAATCAGCAAAAAGTGTGCATCGAACATGTTTCGTTGTGTTTGTTAACGTGGTCGCGTAAAACATCATGCGTTAGAAGATGAAAAAGAGTGAGTGATTAAAAAAAAAAAAAAAAAAGAATAAACTGAAATTCGCAATCCTCACCTCGGCATGGTCGCGAAGGAAGCCGATGGCATCGTCTAGCCTCTGCTGTTCAGGCGCCGGCTTCACACACAACACCAACGCAACAATAAAACCAAAAAAAAAACAGAAAACAACCAAGTCAACACAACGTTCACAACAAACAGGACGTAATGAACAAAAATGTGTCAAATGAATGGGGGAAGGAGAGACGATAAATTCAAGAACTTTTGCACCGTAAACAAAGAATTAAAAAAAAACAAATATATAAATACAGTCGCTTGCGTGAGAAAAAAACACACAAACGCTGATTTCGCGGTGCAACGCGCGATCATGCTATTTGTGCAACTTAAGTGCTACACGATTATGTGCAATTTTCTAGCGGAGACGTGTAATTACATATTTTCTCTAAACAAAACTTAAACTCTATATAATAAATTGCGTACTCGAATTGTTTAAGTTTATTCAAAACAATAATTTTGCATAAATAATATTGTCAGCGTGTTTCACAGTAGCGTATAGCAAAATACATTTGTTGAAAAATCGTGATCGATAATTCGAGCACTTAAAAACACAAGAGTGAATTGTTCTGTGTGTGTTTCTAAAGCGTCAAGACTCGACGCAAAAATTGTAAAAATATATACACGTGTCTCAGGAATCATTCTCAACGATAATTGCAAAAAAAGTTCTATTTAACATTATTTTGATATTTTGTGGAATTATGTTTTAACACAATCTCACATATGTAAAAAATATAATTATAAAAAAAAAATTTGGCAAAAACGTCGAAAGAAACAACGTTGGAAGGATCCTGTCACGGCTTCTGCTGGGGGGCTCGTTGCGAATATTTTTGGAATTAGCGCAGATTCAGAGAGTCCCTTTTTAATACATACCATGTGAATACCACGATTGGGATCCGCAGTAAAATGCGGAGACACTGGCGCGGCTCCAGGTGCCCAGCCCGGTGCCGATCCGGTTAAAGGTGGTGGTGAACTGACAGGTGTAGATGGATTACTACTATAACTGGATACTGATTGGTCCGTGGGATAAATCTGTAGAAAAAACGTCGCGACAAAAATGACGCGATCATCAAGCGTGACGTGTGATTTTTTTTAAACCCGAGACATCCAAGCATTTTTATCTCGTAAACAAAAATAATAAAAAACTACATATTTGAAAAACTTAATTAAACTCGGCATCTGTATTATCCGAGAGATACATCGATTCGCGCGTTGTTTTAATCTCTGTTAAAACAATGCTTCAACACGTGAAATGTCTCGCGGACACATACTCGAGTGCTTACGACGGATGCAATAGTCTTGCCGAGGGTGTCGTCCGTTGTAGATTGCTGGTTCGTCGTGGGCGCGTTGTTGGGCGCGGAAGGCGCGGTCGTCGGTGCACCAGGACTATGGCTATATTGCAACGATGCCGGAGACGGCGCCCCTGTGCCGCTGTTCGCCGCGACCGCGGCACTACCCCGGAATGTCGACATCGGCGGCAGGGAAGCCGCACTGGTCACCGCTGAGCCCAGGATCGGCGCTGCAGATTCGCCATTTGGCGACATCGCCGAGTATGCCTGTAACCACCAAACGCAAATGGTTCGACGCGCGATGCTTGCGGTGGTCTTCTCTCTTCGACAAAGCGATAATAGCACTCTCGTGTCCTCGATGTTAATTATCAAAGTAATTGCAAAATTTACGATTGACGCATGAATTAATATGTGAAACACGAAAGTGTGCGCAACGATGTCAACATATTGTTTTCTTGTTTATTTTTTAATTGATTAACGCAAAGTTGCGTGTTTCGTAAATTTCACTTCGTAAGAGAAACTCGATAAGATTTAGAGAGATTCGGTAGAGATTTCAGAGAGAAATATCTTCTTTGTGCGAGTCGACGGTTTGGAGAAACCAAAGGATTGATTTATCTCGTGTAGCTACAAACGATAAAGGTTCCTGTTACAAGAGCGCCGATTAATTTCGAGAAGTCGACGCGATTTGTACGATTTCTTAAACGCGTCTTTTCCGTCTCATAATGGATCGTACCGGCCCACCTTTGATATTGGATACGCTGAACCGCGGAGAAGGTTCTCTCGCACCTACTGAAAAGCGATCGTAAATGTCTAATTTTAAGCCACCGCCGACGCGCCACGAAGGTCTAGTGTATTTATCAACAAATTAAAGTGTCGCGGGACGTCTACGAAGAAATCCGTCCGGCAAAGTAAAACATACATTGTCTTTAATCGACCGACTTTTTCTTTTTTTTTTATGAAAGACACTACGACAAACAACGACGAAGACCGACATTTCGGAGCCGTCAACGAATATATACAGAAAAACTAGAGACATCAGCGGGAGATTCTTCTTCGATGGACGGCGGACGGTGTTCTTGGAAGATGGGTCATTAAACTGGAAGATCGTAAATGTTTAACCCCCCTCTCACAGAGTTAACCGAAAGAAATCTTCTCTCTTTTACTTGCCTCGCTTTAAAACTCCATCCTTCTTGGGCGTGTTTGCGCCCTAAATCGTACAACATCTTTACGACGTTTCTTGTCATATCAAATAGGTCGGATAGATCTCGCTGTATAGCTGCGCGGACGATAATAAAATGGTTTGTTTTACAATCGTTAAAATCGTGCTTTTACGCCCCGCGAGAGCGCGGGAAGTTTACACATTCTTATATATTTATATCTCGAATTTCGGAATAAAACAAGCAGACAATTATAGCAGAAATATCAATTTGCGAAATATTTATTTGCGAGATATATCGATTTGCGAGATTTATATAAATTGACGCCTACGTGACACCTTTTGATAAAATTTAGCGAGGTATAGCATCAGGCCATTACAAAATCGAATATAAAAATGAAAGTTAATACATTCAAGCTGTTTCTCGCACAGCCAGCTTGTCGTTATGATCCGATCGAAAGCATCGCAAATCGCGACGTCACGAACCGGCGGCGGAGAGCTCTTTCCTTTCTCCTTGTCTCAAAGAGAAAGAGACCGCCAGGAGAGCGCGAGGTGCCGCGTTAGAGGAGAGGATTTCGTGGTAACCATGAACGGCGTAAATCAAACGAAGGCTGCACTTGACTAGAAACACGGAGTAACGGGAGGACCGAGGAGCTATATATAGCACGCCAGTGAGTCATTTGACGTTACTCCGGGAGTACTGTCAACAGTGTCTCTCAACCATGGCAAAGTGACGAAGGGAAGATCGCCAGGTTTCATCTTCGCGCGGACTGTCAACCGGGTGGTCCAAAATAAGACAGTCCAGAAAAGTCTATCCAGCTGGTCCCGCCGGATCATCACGCTTGATGAAGAGGATTAAAGTCAACTGCCGGTAAGTCGAAGAGTAATGGTCGACCGAGGGCTTGTTCTCGAGAGACGACCAGACGTTTCGGGAGCTACTCCCGATCGAACTCCCGGCGAGATTTAGCACGGACGCCCGATGGCGCGATCGGAATTTATCACGTTCCGCGGAAAGCCATCAACGATGCGATAAATCACCGAGAAGTTTGCGTATTTGTGAAAAGATGTTTTCGATCAAGCGCCGCGGAATGTCGGGACGGGAGTCTCTCTCGGAATCGCCGAGAGAGAAAAGTGCGAGTTTCTCAATTCTTTTCGATATATGTCAGTGATCTTGTCGATGCTTGTCGATCGTGCGCGCGCGCGAGTACGTACAACGCGACAACAATACATTCCCGTTTAAGATAAATTCAACGAGCGCGATTATAATTACGAAATGAAGAAGTTTGTGAAAAAAAAAAAATTTCCGGATCAATCTTTTATCATCGATCAAATATCTGCCCGCTTACTCGATGACGCGCGCTCGAGGTTTCGTCGGAACCTCGTAACTTACGGAGCGAAGAGAACGCACATTCTGCTTTGCCGCAAGCACATCGATCTTCCGTAGCACCAAGATTAGGTTGCTCTCTTACGGTTTTAATCTGTCGACTTCCTCGTCGGACTCGCGTCGACAAGAGAATTCGGGGGAAAGGAATATCTTCCCGTGTGCGTCTCTATTACGAAGTTTCCCGAGTAGACGCGTCGTGGAAACGACGGCGGCTCCGAAGTCACGTGTGATTGATTGATCGTTTCTTCGGGTTCGACCGCGTAGGGTAGGAAGATACTCGGGATGGATAAAGGAAAGTAGATTTGAGAAAGATAAGAGGAGAGAAATCACTTACCATGGGGTCATGGGGTAGGTGCATAGGGTAGGCTGGCTGCGCCAGGTGAGGAGGTGCGTAGCCGCTGTAGGGGGGTTGAACACCACCGCCACTACCCGTCCATGGGTCGCCAGGACCGGTTCCTGTAGTATTACCATCTACAACAAAAAGAAATCGAGTTTCGATTCATCATGTGCCGATTGTTGAAAATAATCTGTCCGTAATAAAAAAAAAAAAAAGTTATTTTAAAAAATCCCACAAATATTAACGCAGCTATATAATTTTTCGCTCACTTTTGCACAACAATTTCATTTAGCTTAATAATTAAATATCATTGTGGAATATCGATAGGGTCCTGTCGACTCTGTATACTTTCTACGTCATTGGAGCGGGAAACAACAAATAGTACACAGCACGTGGCGTTCAGAGAGCGGAGTATGTCGCGCACGTGCCCGGATAATGGGCGTTCACAAATCGAGTTAAAACGCATTATCGCAACGTTTAAC
Organism: Pseudomyrmex concolor; assembly: GCA_014839585.1. Classification (NCBI taxonomy): domain Eukaryota; kingdom Metazoa; phylum Arthropoda; class Insecta; order Hymenoptera; family Formicidae; genus Pseudomyrmex; species Pseudomyrmex concolor. The sequence continues at coordinate 8,580 of QVOB01009221.1, read as the reverse complement.
CGAATTTCTCACTCGTTAGCGCGGATATGTCTTACACATTCGCAAAACATGTTTGTGTACAATTTTGCTCGCGATTAACATGCGAACGACGGGTTCCGCTTCGAAAACGGCGACGCGCGCGCCAAACTTCCTAATCAAGTAGCGCAATGTCATTCCTTCCGCAGTAATTATTTCGAGAACGAGTACGCCGATATGATACAACTTCGCTGGACCGTCGCCAAGGCGGAAATTCGCGCTTTCTAACGTCTCTCTAAGGCCACGGCGTCGTTTTGCGGTGAAGCAGCGCGCGCGTGCACACACACATTTAGTGTTAGGGCCAATAGACGCGGCACCCTCGGCGCGCGCTATTATTTCAGTTGAAAACAACAGCAATAAGCTTCGGGAAACGTATTTCTTGATACTTTTGCTTGATATAATTCCCGTACCGGGCGCTTCTCGACGAGAAAACGGAAACTAAGCCAAACTACTCGGGCGTTCCTACCAACTACCGGTGTTCGATGTCTGATAAAACTTTTTTGCTCTCTCTTTCTCTTTCTCTCTCTTCCTCCTCTCGTCGCGGAGGCCTCCCCCATTTATAAGCTATTCCGGTCAGCTACCGGGTGCCACGGGCGCGCCGACACGTATTTCGAAAGCGTACTTAAACTGCTACTTTTCTCAACTGATCTACAATAAGTCTCGCGATGAAAAACTTCGTCGATTTCGCGTCGGATCTGCCCCGAGTTGATTTGAAATTTTGCATGTTTAATCGCACGATGCGCTTTTTCTCAGTCAATTGCTTCTCGTCAATTCAGAACTTTTATTATTTTTGTACTTTTTAAATAACGTAACTCACAATCGCGTAAATTATATGAACGTTTACTTGGTTTTTTCCACACGTGATTAAATTCTGTAAATATAATTTAATTATTATTTCACACACAACATCTCTCCTGAGAGACTCTACCTACAATAAATATCCGCGAGAGACAGAACGTGACAATGTTTATCGCACCTGCGTTGCGAAGTGACAATTATTTTTCTAAGATCCGTTGTAAATCTAAAGCAAACCATAAACCGCAATTACACGGTTTTAAAAGTAAGCAGCCGCACAAAACTAATGAATCACTTGCGTGCAATTCGCGCAGCACGGTAATTATTTCGATAACGCGAAGAATTCTGTTGTAAATCAATTTGATTCAATCGCAACCAATCGATTAGCGAAAGTTGCAAAAAAAAAGCAAGTTACGGCAAAAAAAATTATATTAAAATAACTACACTAAGATATAAGAATCGTTTTAATAAAGCGTCGTTATGACAATAAAGTAGAGCGATTCGCGGTGGCGAGCACGGGAAAAATTGCTTTTATTGGCAATATCTCGCGTCGGCGAAGTTTTCCGGGGAAATTTTTTTTTTTTTTTTTTCGACTGCGCGAAATCCAAGCAACGAACTTCGACGATTCGCAGTTGTGCTTGAACAAATAACGAGATTGTTATTGTTTTTACGTGCGACAGAGGCAGAGCGGCAAATTTTACGAGCGAACGTTAAACAGTTGAATATTAGTGCACACATTTGCGCGCGCCCACGCTGATTTCCAGATAACGATCGATCTATCCCGGAGTCTCCGGAGCGTCGCACTATCGCGTTTAATTACGTCCACGGTCGTTGTTAGCGATTAACAGATATAAGTTAATGGTCTATTTCATAATCAAACTTTCGTGAAATCAGTAATAATTGATAACGCGATAAATGTTTCATCGCGCATTCTCTATTTCCGATTCTTTATATCAATGCAGTCCACGTATGATGTACGTGAAAAACTTATTACAATATCGCATTTGTTTTTTTTTTTCTTACCAAAGTCATTGAAAGTGAAAGAGGACTCTTGACACCGTTTCCTTATGCAACATTGTATTATTTGTGTAATAGCAAACAATTAAATTCTCGCACGCGCACGTTTTTTCCACTTACCGATATAGTATGAGTCTGCGTAAAGGGCACCCTTCGGCGACGTGTATCTTGGCGAGTCCTGTCCGAATTCATCCGAGCCATACTGCAACAAACAACAGAAAAATACATATTGATCAATAAAGATGTACATATGAGCAATGTAAAAAAAAAAAAAAAATAAAAAAAAAAATTTTATGCCGAATCGACGCGCTGCGACAAAAAAACACGAGGTTTATTTTTCTTCGCATCACGTCGTTTTGCAAGTCGTAAACTTTTACGTTCAGCGTACATTTCAGCGTTTTGCTAATTCCAGCGAAACGCGAAAATTGCGCTATAATTGCGACAATTTGCCAGCTATCGGAGAAACATCGGAGTTACATCTCCGCTCTTGCGACACTTTAGTGTGTTGTATTGTCAGTCTCTCCATCTTACGAAGATGATAGAGAGACCCGTTGTCGATTATTGCGACATCGATCCACGCGAATCGCAGCGAGAACAGTCATTAACTCTCTAAGCGACGTAGACGCGACAGAGAGAAGAACGTGTTCGGCGAGAAAATCGGCACGGAGTCGTTAAAAGGCGTCACGCATATGTACACACACGAGCGCACGATTATCCTTGTGCGACGCGCGCATCAATAAAAATTTAAGATTAGGTCGTCTCTTTTCTCGCGATCCAATTAATAATGTCAATCTTCATTGAGAAAATTCGATTAACGTTCAAGCTTGTTTTTCATAAAACTCTGTTTTGTTCGCTTTTTGAAGAAAACAAAAAACGTTGATAAAATATCACTTCTGTCAGTGCGGAATTGTTACTCTAGACTTGGCAGATTGATCCAATTCTCAAGTTTACGAAGGCCAGAAAGCGAGGCGACGATAAATTAATTATTGCTGCCGGAATTGAAGATTAGATGCTCGTATACATAAATCTTTTAGACTTATATGCGCAAAACGTGACGCAAGACACGCAGTGTTGCACACACGCGATAAAAAGTCGATGTCTAATCCGATTCGGCCATTTAAATAAAGAATAAATCAAGTTATATATGTATGTGCATATATTGCATATCTCGCGAACACGATATTATCCAATGTTCTTTGATTACTCATCCGTCATGGGACTTCAAGGCTCCGCGGAACTTCGTACGTAGACGAGGAACAAAAATTCATGAAGTTATCACGCTGGAATTATATTACGAGATATAACGTGTTCTATTTTTTAATATTTTCGATATAATCAGATTTACGTGAGCTTTTTTCGTATTGAAACGAAACATACAAAAACGCGAGCGTGGCTTTTTCTATGGGGAAAAAAAATAACGATGCGAAAAGCTTCGAATATAAAGAATAATGCATGCGACACAAATGACTATCGATCGTTCTGGCGGCGATGTGTAATCGGAGAGAGAGAGAGAACTTCGCGTAGTTTCAGTAAATTTACCATTTTATAGTTGCCGTAGTCCGTAGGGTAGACAAACATGTTGGCGGCGAAGGCGTTTGCGCAGAGATTCTCGACGATGCCACTACGCTTCACACACGGATCAGAGTACGTAGAGCAACATGCCAGGGCACCGCACAGCGCGTCGATCCTAGCGATGAGAGAAGGAATCGCGCGAACGGAAAGAAGACGAAGCGGAAGCGACGAAGCCGGCGAATGGCAGAAGAACGAGAGGGAGACAGCTATCGCGCACCATACCCTCGTCCCAATTTCGTCGTGATATATGTTAAAATATTCCACGGTGCTGCTGCTGCTGCCTTATTCGCCTGCAGCGCGCCGAAAACTTTGGTCCGCGCGATGCTTCCCTTCTCTGTCTTTCTCTCTCTCGCGTGCGCGCGCGCGCCTCGCTTTTCCAACACGTCGAAAAGTGGTGCGCGGGGTCGGTGCGAGTTAAAGGGAGGAAGAGAAGAATAAACTTCGCCCGCTAACGCGAGGACTATGGGAGGCGTCAGGCCGAAATTTAACGCCTTCCTGGGGCCATGAAAGAATCGTACAACTTCGCCGACGAAAACTTCGCAACTCCGGTATGTAAGCGCGCGAAAGAAAGTCGCGAGTCTCGCGATACTTCTCGCTAGAATCGATAGTGACGCGCGCTGGATCCCGAAACCACGTGCGAAAGAACACGATGTTGTCGTTGGCGGTAAAAAAAAAAAAAGCGGCGTGTGGAAAAATCGACGCGACATAAACCAAACATTACCGAACGATGCGGCTGACTACGCGCGACTGCCAGCTGCGATATCGCGCGTCCACCAGCGTCGATCGTAGTTGAAAGTGGGAGCGATACGCGGCCCAATCGTAGAGACGATGGTTCGGACGCGCGCAATTCCGCACGATGCGACGCGGAGAGACCTAGCGATATCCGCACTGCCGCATGGAAGAGAACGCGCGATAAGGTTGCTGGTATGTCGACGCTGCTCGTTTGTGCGCGTTGCACGAGAAGCTTTTCGTTTATCACGGTTGTACATGTTTTAATTAGGGAAATTTGCCGATGACAAAGACTGTGATAGACACACTCGATCGATGATGAACGTAAGTTTTATTTATTTCTTATCTCGGTTGTGAATAGAATAAATATATGGATTTTGCTTTCGGAAAGTAAAATAAGGAAATAAAAGAAACGTTATCACCGATGCATGTTGATCTGGAATTTCAAAACAGTTGACACGCTGGCTCTACGTATCTGACAGAGATACGAAAAAAAAAAAAAAAAAAAAAATATCATCGGGTCTTATCGATGTTAATGTGTTCAATAACAGTCTTACAAAATAAGAACGTTTTGAGATCGAGAAAGAGGTTGAAACTGCTTCTAATCAGTTGATAAGCTGCGCCGCTCTGGATCTATTAATTTAAATGAATTGCTTTGACACCCGCGGTCAATTTCAATGCTTTGACCGACCTCGTGTCGTTTTCTTTTTTTTATCTTTGTATATTCCCTTCTGCAGTAAATGGGGTCACAGTTGAATCGAAGTTAATAGGTGATAATGAGCAATTGCAAAGTTCTAATATTTAATTGACAAATTTGCAACTAAGAATAAGTAAAATATATTTTTAACTTGTAGATGTGACCTGTGTTTTATTTTATAAGTTTGTTTGGGAAATTTGTTTAAAGTTCATAACTGTTTTATTTCTGAGACAAAGTCAAAGTAAAAAAAAAGTTTGATCCGGTTGATTTTTAAACAAAATTTCTGATGTCCGAGTTTTACCATCGGCAGACGATGCTGTATAATTTTACATCTTGGAAGTTTGCGCTAAATTCGATCGAACAAAAATGTTTACTAAGCGTATCTCGCGCGCGAGACGTCGTTCGATATTCACGAGCCGACATCACTAAACGGGCCATTAAATTATTCACCGAAAACCATAACGGCTACTTTAACCCCGAGTCCGTAGAAAGCTGAAACAGAAGCTGAACCACGTGCGCGCGCGGACGCCCGGCGAAGAGAGACACCGCGTGGACAATAATTCACGTTTTATTTCCTCGTCCGCGGGAGAGGGGAAAGGAACACGCAATGATAAAAATGTCGCCGCGGTCGGACGCGGCGGATCAGAAATCTTAATATGTCCTGGACGGGTGTCCACGGGTGGACCGTTGAGAGTCAGCGATTTCCAGCCAATATAAATGTCCTACATTGATTTAGTTCTCCCTTTTGGGCCCGCCTTACGACCTCCCGTCGTGCGAGAGGATGAGGGAGAGGAAGAAGGCGCCGGGGCGCGAGAGAACCGACCCGCGCCGCTGGACCAACCCGAACGGAAATGTCTCTGTCAGGAAAATTAACCTTCGAGGATTTGAAATAGGACAGAGGGATGAGCGTGCGCGCCTCGTGCCATCTTCTTTGCGAAACGAATGTTATGAAACCTTCGGAAAATTGAGCACGTGATAGTCATCTCACGTTCTAGATCAATCGCGTCGTCAACGTCCGCTCTCTTTCGCTCTCTCTTTCTCTTCTATATACTCTTCGTATATCTCAAAGACTTTACATGACCATGATTCTCAGCACGTTCACTAGCTTGACTCACGTTTATTAATCTTATTATATATTACCGCGATCGGCAAACTGAATCACTGTGATTCATTGCTTTATAATTAAAGAAAGTGAGATATCGTTACGTTTCCGTACCGGAGCACGAAAAATATACAAAAACATGTGATCGAATTTCTAAGACATTCTTTTACAGTAACTAAGAATTTAATACTAGAGAAGTGATTGTTCTTTCTCTTTTCCAAGCCATTACAAATTCTGAAACCAATGATTAATTTCTCTTCATTTCACTCGCTCTTTCGTACGATCATTATTAGATACACGTAGGCGGAAATGAGTTTAAGCATATCACGAGGGAACGAGACGACGCGTCTCGAGAAGGGGAGAGAAAGAAGAAAGAAGGCGAGGGATGTGAAAGACAGAGGGTCACTATCGAAGAGATAATGGGTTGCCGATTATCCCCTTATTAATTACTACGGTGAAACGTCTACCTGTCGAGTAAACGAAACCAGGTGCCTCGCAACAAAGTAACAAATTTTTTCCCTTTTTCCCTCTTTCCCCGATGAGTCTTGGGAATTCTTCTCACGTGGAGAGCATTATTATACCGTATTTCTCATAGAGAATCACTAAATTAGTATCGCGTCAGAATACAACATCTTCTCATATCATACGATCTCTCATCGTCTCTCTTGCAGAAAAAAAAAATGTTCTGAAAAACAGCAATCGATCGACTCGACGTCGCGGCTAATTTTCGTGGCGCAGAAATGCGATTTATTATTTTACACCAGAACGAACTTCGCGATAATAAATCCAAACGTAATTGGCGAATCGATAAGCCTTATCGGCCGCGGAGCCGTTTATTTTGCCACGCCGCACGCCACTTTTTCTCCTTTGTCGGCGTAATAGGTTAATGGTGGACATTTGTAAAAAAAAAAAAAAAACAAAAGAAAAAAAAGCGAGAGAATAGATGCAACGGTCTTCGGAGTTATAATGGGTCTCGTGTGTCGTAGATGACGGCAAGATAATTTCAGTCGACAGCCTCACGCGGCTTCTACACGCACGCACATACACGCGCGTGAACGCACGTGAGCGTGCAACCGACTCGTTGCGCGACGCGTGTTCGTAATCCCCACAAATTGCCGGCGTCACGCAGAAGTACACTTACTTCTGGCGATATCAGTAATAGAGAATAATTCAGACAACAGCAACAACTCAAAATTCAACAGAAATTTGTCCCGTGACAAGCGATAAACGTATACGCGTTCGTTAACTAAACAAATCGATAATATGTCGCTGATAACAAAAGATTTTCATACACATTCTGTATATTTTCTTACGCTATGTACTCTTTAGATTTTTCTATTATTTAGATATTCAATAATTATCATAATGTTACGCAAAATATTATTTATCCAGCGAAAGCAGAATATATTACGTATCTACGTAGACAAGCAGAATAAAACAAATTTCTTCATTTTTACTTTATTTTTTTACGGTTGCAGAATAAAACAAATTTATCGGACATGTGACATTCGATTCGACGATTCAACGGACTATTTGCGATAATCGTCGCGAAATGTATTCCGTCTGATATTTATACATGCCGGTTAATGACGCTCACGCGTTTACTTCCCCTTGAACTTCTTGCGCGCCGCTGCGGCGTGTTGGGTGCAAAATCTTAATTCGCGACGACGCATACGGGCGCTCATAAGACGAGCACGGAGAAATGTGGGAACTTCGTGGCTCGATAAAAGCCGTTTAGCACGCTATGGTAATGACTGTCTCTCCTCTTTTTGTAAATTTATGTCTCTTACAGTCCTCCTTCCTTCTTCCCCCGTGAGCTACGGGATGACGATAGCGTTTCCCATGGCGAGAGAAGCGGGCGGCCGTAAAGGAAATACCCCTAGATGGAATAGGCATGTACTTACGCGGGACTACTTCCGGTTACGTTGTCTTGAGGAGAACGGCTGCCAAGAATCGAGACATCTTCTTTCCGAACAAAAGAAAAATCGAGTGGAAATAACACTTGCACTCGTATAGTCGACGACGAATCGAATTTACATAATTAAAGAACGAATCAAACGAACGTCATCGCCTAATAATTGTACAATATATGCAACACACTGTTGACTGTTACGTTAACAATAATAAGTAGCTCGACGGTTACATATTCATCGTTTTGTATAAAACACTATTGTATTAAAAATTCTTTTAGTTTTATATTTGATGCGGTAACACATTTCTGTCTCTAGACACTGCCGGCGTACATGAAATATTTATGTACGGCGACAATGTTACGTTAAGTCATCATCTCCGCGCGAGAAACTATCGAGAGATCCGATTTCACGGAATAACACTTATCGTATCACCGCGAGCATGAAAATATCGCCGACCACCGAGGGCGTGGACCGAGAGTAACGGAGCAGTCACAGCAATATTCGAGATTCGTTTAGTGGACGTTATTTCATCCGTCATTCAATCGGATGTTGTGCTGACATTGCGGTAATTACAAAGACTTCGTATTTATTTGACCGACGGGAGAGAGACGATACAAGAGAGTATCGCGCGATTATCTGCAGTGAAGTTTCGCGCGTCGAAGTCTCGCCTCTATCTCAGTTATAATTCTCTATTCGCTGGAATGTATTCTTCTCTTTTTTTTTTTTTTTTTTTTTTTTTT
>QVOB01009214.1:0-12428 GCA_014839585.1 Pseudomyrmex concolor | reverse complement strand
GACTATGTTGAGAAATAAATCGCCACTTTTCCAAAATTTTTGTTTTTTTTTTGTAGGCTAAGTACTTATCGGACTGCCCACGTATGTGCATATAAAATGTTCTCTGACATAATATCACTTCCATTTCCAACAAGAACCTAAATTACCGCGATGAAATTATTTGCGTCTCGTTCTTTTTGTTCCATTATCGAACCACAATCGCTGCGCGGTAGGTGTGAAGTATAACGCTTATATCTAAATTATAACACTCTCTCCCGCGATACGTAGAGCCCCGTCGAGGATGTTGGCGCGCCGGTTTATTTCGCTTTGTCGGCAATAACAGTAGATCTGCCTAACGAGCCCCTAAATAAGGGAAAGTAATTTCATGTATTTATGCGTGAATTACGGTACGACCGAGGGTATCTCCGGAGGCAATTAACGCCGACTTCGTAAAACCGGCATCTCTGCATGCTGCAGGAAATAGGAACAACCTAGTAGAAACGCATTCGCCCATCTGCACACACAAACACACACACAAACACGCACATAAATGTATATACCATATACGCTAAGCGACCCTTAGGAATAGCAACCTTTTGGCCATACCCGTGAAACAAACTAATTGCTCGCGAGAGCAAAAATGAATATAACCACGTGCGGCAGTCAGAATCGCGGACCCCGAAATTGCCGGCAAAATTTAGGAGAGTCGTGAATCCGCTTAAATTATAAGAGAAATATCCCGCGCGCGATTTTGCTCGAAATTCTCGTTTTCAAAAACGTTTTCTTGATGCGAAAAAAAAACTGTTTTTAATATTATTATAACTCCCGCAAGAAACCGCAAAGATATGGACCTATCAAAGACACACTCTCGGTAGATTTTCCACACGCTAGGCGAGGAAAGGATTAATCGTCATAACGGCGGACACATTAACCTCTAAACGTGTTACCGGAGACCTTCTCGTGACCGTCGTGCGCTTCAACGTGACTCTGGCCTGAGAACAGTGTGTTGCGAGGGAAGAGATTTTCAGGCCGAACACAACAAGCGGTCCGTTCTTATGGAAGATGTATCGTCGAGATTCAAGATCATACCGGCCGGGCGCTAATGATCATTAACCGAGCGCGATCCGCCAGATGTTCGGGTTTTATTTATGAGCCGCGCAAGGGAGACGGATCGTTGCCGGGACGCGCGTAGTATCAGCGGAACGCTGGAAAAAAAAGAGCGCACGGACCAATAGAGCGCTCGCGGCGAATCCACCTACGACGCACGATTTATAGGCGGGTACATACATACATGCGATGATCGTAACGGGTCTCGACCATTACAATCGCACTACGCGGCGGCTTTTAATTACTGCCAGTTGATACATTACACTAGCGCTTTCCGTCCGTTGTACGAGCGACTGGGTTATTAGCCACTTCGTCGACCTCACACGTTATTGCCGCGCGGCGCGGCGGTAATCGAGTAATGCGAAGCGTCCGTGCGCGCCGCGGCATTTAAAAGTGAAATATCTTCAATTGCGCCGCGGCACGCCGATAAAAATCGAAGCCTTGATGCGCGCGCGCTCCCGCGTTGACGCTTTTCCCCACGTCAAACGGGATTTCGACGCGACGCGGAAAAAAAAAAATAAACAAGAGACGTATAAAAATCGATATGTAAAATTTCGTGAAATGTTACACGCTTCGTAATATATATATACCAGCGTTCGTCTAGATGATGTATCAATCTTCTCGTACACAGTTTATTTTAAAAACAAGGATCATTGTTTCAATTCGGACGGATACGTTTTAATCTAGAGCGCGAATAAACGTTTTCAATATCAATCGCGTCTTTCCTTATGACATTCGTCGAACGCGTAAATCAACGGCACGCGCGAAACCAGCGGAGTGTGACTGAGCGAGGCGACGGAGTTAACGTTATATATTCATAGAAACGGCAATTCGGGCGAAAGCGAGAGAAAGAAAGAGAGAGAGAGACGAGAGAGAAACGCAGCCCGAATAATTGGCCGGCTTGCGAGGGGGCGCGCATTCAACATCGAATTACGTAATAACCAGTGAGCTAACTAGGAGGTGGGCCAAGGGTAATTTGCTAGGGCCGACCTACGTGGCAACTAGGTGGGAAGCCTTTTCGGAGGTTGACAGGGGTTAGCAGAGTCGGACGGAGGCCAGCACGCCCCTCCACGGGGGGCAGCCGGCGGAAGATTTAAAACTGGCGCGACGTACTCGCTAATGACCATTAACTAGTTGTCCTCCGCTCCACCTACCCGGGACAGGCACACACGTTTGTCGTGCCGTTCTGGGTGCGTGCCGTGCTGTCATGCTCGTCTCGGTCCCTTCCCTCCGTTCGCCGTCACCGCGCGCAAGTCCGTGGCACCGCGCCGGCAGCGTAACCCCCGCGAGATTTATGCACCGGATGTGACTCGGCTCCCATGGTTTATGGGTTTCGAGTGTGTCGACCCGGTCTCTCGCGCACAAAGAAAGAAAGAGAGAAATATGCGCACGAGCCTCGCCGCTATCCGGTTTGTTTTCTTAATGTGATCCGAACAGAGGGACAGAGTCGGGAATTGATGTTATTTTCGTTTCGTGCGGATTCGCGCGCGCGCCTCCGTGTTAACGCGTACGAAAACCCGCGTTATTCGAGACGAAACTCGAGATATTGGAATAATAGTCTGTAATAATAGATATATAGAATACATGTGTAACGAGGGTTCTATTCGAATTTGATCTGGGTAAATAATAATCTAACTTTTTAATCGAAACAAACAATATCTAAAGCCGAAAAGTTGAAATTTGCACAGAGATAATAAAAATAAAATAAAATATTTTATTTAGCCGAAAATACCGTTTGCGCGCACGACACGCCGAGTGAAATATTTTACGCAAATTAATTACGTTTAAAATAAATTGACCTCAATTGATTCGCGAGGAGGCAATACATTTATTGTTCTGTTCCCGAATTTTTTGATTCGCGCGTGAATCAAACGAACTAACGCAAATATCGACATTCGGCGAGGCGAGAATTATACGCGCATGGCACGTCGACAGTACTTTCTCGACTTGGTGTCGCGAGAGAGTAAACTGGATGGATATTTGCTCGATGTCGCGAGCCGCGCACAAACGCTGCAAGCCGGGCATATATCGGAGTCTGCGACTCCTGCCGCAAAATCAGAACCGTATGCGAGGTACTCTGCATATGTGTGTATGTGTGTGTGTGTGTGATTCGAGCGCAAACCCGAGGCGAGACGTGCTCTCTGGTTGTGCTTGTAGCCGCGGGCTTGAAGCTCTTCTCCGTCGACTACGAGCAGAGAGCAAGCTCTGCGAGGACTACGACGAGGACGATGACAATAACGTCAGCGAGCCAGCCCCGGCTTAAGACTGCTCGAGATCTCTCCCGGTTACGGCTAGGTTCAACGACGAGGCCACCTCGTCGTAGCGACCGAAACGAGAAAGAGGAGAGTGAGGAGAGCGCGTAACGTAGAAGAGAAGCCGAGGAACGAAAAGAGGACGGAAGGAAGAGAGACAGCGCGTGCCCGCGTGCGACCATCGTAATATCACAGGCAATTTCCTGGAGGAATTTGATCGGTTCCTATATCGCCCGGAATATTTTTCCCCGTCATTTATTTTTCGAAACGTCTCGCGAAGCTGCTACGATCACATATCTTTCTCTCTCTCTCTTTCTGTCTGTCTCTTTTTTTCTATCTACCTGCTTTTCTGACGCACACTATATCGGCCGATCGAGATTTTCCCAGCAATCAGGTAACCTGGTTTTTTACGCTCACGTCTCGCACGCGCGCGCGCGTAACATCGTAATCCGTCTCTCGCTATATCCGCGTAATTACGCTGGGACGCGTTATATTTTTCTGATATGCAATACCTACCTACCTGATATCGCGACGCACTAAACTTGCACATTGCAGCGCGTATCTGTACTCGCGCGCCATCTAAAAAAAACGCCGAGATCCGCGCCATTCAACCGCACTATCCCGCGTACGTACGCAAATAAAAAACGATATCGAACACATGTGCTTCAGAAAAGTAATCTTCAATGCTCGTACCGTCGCAATAGTTCATTAAAGTGCTGCGTCGTATCGCGAAATGCTTCAAAAAAAAAAAAAAAAAAAAAAAAAGAGGAACAAGTGCCAGAGTACAATTCGATGCCGTTAACCGGCAACGAAACCGCTCGTCAGAGTTAAGAATTCTGCATTCTCGGAGAAGAAGCGCGTTTGATACGACGTTCTTACCGCGTCTCTCGGAACGTCGCGTTTTCTTTCTTCTCGAGTGTACCGAAACGCGCGTCCGCGCGTATACATACATATGTACATGTATATATATACATCCACCGTGTCTTTGACTCGGAATGTAAGAAAATGTTTCGAGACGTATGTGCTCGGTGTGTGGAAGCGCGCACGTAAAGCATCGAGTTGGTCGGGAAACCATAAACACGCAACAGCGTCGCTCGGAGAGGAGAGAACTGTTTTCTCTCCGCCTTTGGCGAACACAATCGGTGCACTCGATGTCCCCGCCGCGACTCGGATATACGCCGTAAGCGTAGATATTCTCTCTCTCTCTCTCAGATATGCGAGCTCGCGCCAACGATACTCGCGATAAGGTAAAAATAAACGCGCGCGCGTGACGTTGTTGTTTTAGGGGAATGTGCATATATACCGAGCGCGCAAAGGGAATTTTACATCTCCGTATAGTTTTGGTGCGGTCCTCGCGTCTTACGTATTTTTGTTTAGTCTATCGCAGTCACGTACACGCACCGGTAGCGCATATGCACGCCCGTAGGGAACCTGTCACTTTCTTTTTTTTTTCTCCAACACCTCGTCTCCCTTCCATATGATGGTGTTGTGTGAGCCGCGTCGGATGCATTGTCTGTGAGTTTTGATTCTTTTGTTCTCTTCTTAATTTTCCTTAACGGATTATTGATTAGAAACGTTATTTCAGCTGCGTTATTGTCGCCGCAAATAGATCGCGACGCTGCAGATATAACCGAGAATTATTACACACGTTAATTATAGAAGTGCTAAGTTGGCAATTTATTCTTCTCTCACGTATGCGAAGTGTACTTTTGTGTGCCGATATTAGAGATCCAAGGTGCTCTTTTTGTTCGTAAAATATTTTGTGCTGGATAATTTTTCCAATTTTAAAATTATGGTGAATATGCATGTGGAAGAAATATAATACATATTGTACATTCCGCTTGAATAAGGATGTTGTAACTCGACAAGCGCTGACCTATATTTGTAGTAATAATTTCTCGTTTTACCCGAGTTCTGCTCGAAATTGTCAGAACTTTTGATTGTTCCTCCGAGCAAACATATTCGAATAGTTCATTGCAGCGTAAGATAACATAATTATGTTGTCTAGTTTATCCGATATCCGCGCTGTATAAATTATAGAGAAGAACCTGATACTAACTCGGTTACGCAAGACAACAATATGCTGCAAGTCCCTTATATACATCTGTAAAATAATAAACATTTGTGTAACAATTTCAAGCAGAAACGAAGAGAGAGAGAGAGAGAGAGAGAGAGAGAGAGAGAATTCGATTGATACGAAGAAGAAAATAAACTTCGAAATTTTTCAGCGATGCGATAAATTTATTCATTGTAGATCAGATGACTCGATCCACTTGGTGTAGCAGCACAGTTCCGGAATTTGACTGTGGGATTCAAACGTGCAACTTGTAACGTTACGCTAGCATAATAGGAAGTCAAACAAGCACGATCCGCTGTTCATATTGTTGCCAACTATAATAGCGGACCGCCGCTAATTACTCCGTACGAGTGGAATAAATTTTATCGCATCAAAGAAGCGACTGTATAAATACGAGAGGATGTTCAACGTTTATTTAAACTTTCGTTTTCGAAAATTAATTCTTCTGTATTTTTTTTTTTTATTCTCGTGTGATACTTAAAACTACTAAATATTGCAGAGAAAATTAAAACAAAAACATTGGAAGTCTCGAATCACCAAGAGAATCCTATTGACTTTCGATGTGAAGATGACCCAGTTATCAACAGAATATCATTCCTCCGGGAATGCGCGGGGAAGCACTTCCAAGCTCGTCGGAAGATCCTAAGCCGGCGCGGTAGCGAGCAAGTTTCACGATTCGGCCTCACATATAACGCGGATATCAATGTTTGCGGCTGCACTAACTAGAAGAGCATATTTACCATACGGATCTGTGTTATATTCCGTCCGGCTTGGGTGCACGAGAGGAGGCACTCGCCCATGCGACTGCCGCCGCCGTTCCTCTTCATCTCGGGAGAAGTGTGTCACGCTTACCAAACTGTTTGAATAGCCGAGGCAAGGGCTGTATCGCGTGACGTCTGATCCTTGTTATCTAACTAGTACGTGTATAATATCCGTGTATATAAGAGAGAGAGAGAGAGAGAGAGAGAGAGATTTTTATTATTTTTCTTTCATCGTCCCCGACAACATATCAATATATATGTACATGTATACGTCGCGCGCGAGGTATCTATGAGAATTTTGCGCGAAAGTATCCGGTTACCGAGAGCCTGTCGACGCGGGGTGTTGTATTGAGTGCGGGCGCAGCACAGCGCCGAGAGGAATTCTTCGAGTTCTTCGCGTGATTCGCGAATGCCGTCGGCATATACTCGAACACCTCAATTCGCAGTGGTAATATTTTGACGAGGCGGAATGCTCGCGCGTATCGCTTACGAATATGACAGTTATGTCAAAAATTGCCCGAGACCGCGATTCGAATTATCGGAACTGCTCGTTAATTTTCCGCCGTCGAAGTTACAGGAAAAAAAAATGTGTTGACATTTCGCACGTTTTCTGTAGTTGTATCGTTTGTCGTCGATTACTAGGAGCTGCAATATAGAAATAATTTGAGTGTACAGAAAGAGAGACGCAAGAACGTTGGTATAATTGGGGGATTAAAACCGTCAGAGAGAGAGAATACAGACATCTATACTCGCGCCTATTCTCAATGCGTATATTTTATCACCCTGATGCGCGCGCGTTACTGGCTGATTTATCCTCAGCCTTGGTCTAATTTACCGGCTTCGTCCTCGTTACCACGCGACTACCACTTTTCGGGCCTATTAGACCGTGTATCACCGCCGCAAGAGCGTATATACACGTTGCTGCTAACGCGGAACGGAGATCCTTAACTCTCGCAATAATGTAGGAAGCTACGGAGTGAGTAGAATAAGCCGCGGTTAGAGTATCGGGAGAAGGAGGTCGGGAGATCGAAATAGAAACGCGGACAGACACTTGAACGGGGATGGAAGAGAGTAACTGATACCGGAGCATCCATAAGCCTTTTGGAAACACACACACACACACTCGTTCGATCCATCTTCCTACCCCTCTCTCTTTTCGTATCTCTGCGTAAATAGCGGCACGTGCAAACCACCGGTACTACAACCCCTTCCGACTCGCTGTCGAACCCTAAGGCCCTTTCAGATCCTGCGCTGTTTACCGGCACAATATTTACCCGCGACTTATAACCATCGACTGTTAAGCCGCGTGTAAAGCGTCTGTGCGATGCGCCGAATGAGAGAGGGGTTATACCACGCGCGTACGTACCTGCGCGCGTGTCTACATTTTCCCTTCCCGCGCGGATTCTTTTGTGTCTCGGGGCCGCGGGGCTTTGCGTCGCCTGCACGCGAAAATAAGTTGTCACCATACGGTTTTCCCGGCTGCACGCATAAGCGGATTTCTCGTTTCACGTTGCAATTTGAAACGAAGCTTGCTCGCGTTCTTGTCGAAGATATCGAACGCGGAAAAACTAAAGTCGCAACGAAAATTCCATTTGTCCGCATAAATGTTTCGCGATGACGCATCGGACAAAAAAGAGAAACGGGACACGGTTAAAATGGAAAGAAAAAAAAAAAACAATGCGCGGCTTACTTTACGATTATAGAGTGCCGTCGGGACGTAAAGTGTCTCTCGGGCAAGAGACAGCACAAAGCGTCCCCCATAGTTTACAGATAGCGTCGAGTTATTTGCGATAGAGTCGCGTCTCTTCTGCGAATGCAAGGAGAAACCGACAAGGTCTCTCTTTCGTCGTTCGTTTTCTTCGCCTCCTTCGTCTCTTTGTGTCTTTCACGCCGGTATATATCGCGACAGACGCAGTCATCGGCACGCCGCCGCGGTGCCGATCTCTCCCGCACGAGGGGAGGCGGAATAACGAATTCGCATCTTACGCGCGGCGCGTATACACGCCTATGCAAATCATTACTTTGCAATTCCTTGAGCGCTATGAGTTTATATAGGGACATGATAAGTTTCCGCCGAGAGAAAGAGCGAGGGAGAAATCGCAAGTATGAACAAACTCGGGCGCTGAAATAATCTGCATACGCTCCTCCTGGCGTCATTGTTAATGAAAATATTACAGCAATTGTCATATATTCGCGTACTATAGACAACTAAATTCTTTAATAAAACAAAAGTATGTCTGTCTCGAGATTACATTTCGAGTTGACTTCGTCTCGCTCGAAAAAAAAAAGTTTAAAACAACCGATTTATAGAAGTAACGTTTTGATTTTAATCGTCTCTCGCCGGCGTGCTGTCTCCAAAGTAACGAGACGGCAGGGTCGGCAGCCAGAATTCTGAGATTGACTGAGAGATTGACATCTTCCCTCAATCGCGCTCGACGCGCGCGCACCGTTTGAATACCCGCGCATGAGGATTTCGACAAGCATCCGCAACGGAATTTACACGAAACTGCCGATAACTGTTCCGCGCGCGCGTACAAACGAGAGGGGGGAGGGAGGGAGAGGAGATATGTATATATCGTTGTGAAAGCAACGATCATCGCTGCGCTCTTTATCTGATGTTTGCCGCGAACGAACGATTTGTGAATATCCCTCTTTCATTAAAACAATATGCGCGCTAATCAAATACCTCTTCAGCGTCATTTTATTTCGGCGCAATGCGGGTGTTGATTCGATTGCCATTCAATTGCGGACGCGTGCGCGCTCGAATCGGTTAAATACGACGATTCTATGTAATATAGCTGCGACAAAACCCATCTCGATGTCGTTGAAGTTTGAAAGGTCGAGCGAAAAAATATGTTTCAACGAAGACGTTTATATATATAATATTGATTCTTTTTTAAGGTGCGTAATTTATAATGTGCGTAAAAGTGCTCGCGATTTTACAATGATTCATTGCTTAACAGAAATAGTATGTCTTTCCAAAATTTAACGACAGATTATTTGTCCGATTTCGCCACGACGATAACAAAAGCTGACGCGACCAAAAGGAAAAAGCTGTCATAGTAACCGCGCGTTAAACGCATTTAATCATCGCGAAACGGCAATTAAATTTATATCCCGGAATACGAAAGAATACATCGCGACCCTCTTTTACTCCCGTCGACCGTCACTTTCCGTGTCGATGCACATGTCCAAAGCGGTCACGTTGTATTGCCTTTAATTGTACGTCGTATTTGCCGATATGATTGCGGGGGTAAATAGAGAGCAAAGCCAGAGAGACGAGGAAGAGAGCGTGAGAGATGTGGACAGAGGAGAAGCCTTTTCGCAGCTGCCATAGGTTGCGAGTCGCGGTCACGTGCCTTCTTCAAATACGACCATCCCCTAAACACGCTCTCTCGGCTCGGCTTACTGCTTTTCATTTATCCCTGCCCTTCTCTCCCACTCTACTCACGGTGGTCCCCTTTCACTCCTTGTGCTTCGCTTCTCTGTCGATCTCCTCGTCTCGCGCGTATTTCTCCACTCTTCTTTCTTCTCATGTCGCGCACGCTTCACTCTTCGGCATCGACAGATGTCACAGAAGAACAAACATACACATGCGCACACACATCCGGGCGAACCTGTCAGCGATGTCGCCTGTAATCGTAATTAGTACCTTTAATCCGACGGTCCTGAGTACGTCAGAAGCATTTGTGGCGGCTTGTGCAATATTAAGTATAATGGATGTTCCTACACTCCGGGGAATAGCTAAGACGAAGTATCGTCGATTATAAAAGTTTCAATAGAACGTTCAACGTTGGTGTGTTGTAAAACCATATATGTATATAGCACGAGTTTAATCTCTAAAGCAATTGGTTTGATAAAAATAACGATGAATACATGATTGTCTTTTCTCGTGAGAAAGTCAAGCTTAAACGCTTCAACGTAAACAATTATTTTATTCAATTGCGCACGTTCTAACAAAAAAGAATCTCCGTGAATATTTAAAGTTGCTTAATGAAAACTAAACTTGCGCGATTAAACACATGAAAATAGCTAAACCGTTACACTTTTGGCGTCACGAGATTTTTCGATATGACGTTTTTTTTTTCGCGGTAATTTAATAGTTGTGAAATGAAAGAGATTTAATGATTTTGTAATTTCAATTTATTGTAATTTCCTGCGCGAGAAATATCGCCCCACCCTCTCTCTCCCTCCCTCTCTCTCTTTCTCTCTACGTTTCCAATGGTTTGAAAAATCAAGTCACCGCCGGCAGAGAAGGGAAACTCACTCTCGGTGCGGCCTATATCCGCAAAATAATTTCACCCTCAACTCGGTCGGGAGTAGATTCTCATTTCCGGCGCTATTTCACTTCGTGCTTCCTTGCGCACTAGATAGGGAGGTATATAAAAGCGAGATTTAAAAAAGTAGAAGACGAAGGACACGCTACGCGGACCCGGGCACGGTTAGCAGAGCAGCAGATGGAGAACGGAGGGTAGGGAAAAAAAAAACGAACATAGAGACGTCGAGGCACCTGAACTGAAATTAAGAATAGAACGGCAAAAGCGAGGATAGTACGATGTGTAATCTGCAATCCAATCTTAAGTTAAATGAGAGGAGGTGAAAGAGAGAGAGACGAACGCGGCTCGCGAAAAAGAGAGAAAGAGAGAGAGAGAGAGAGAGAAACGCGAGCGAAGGAAGAGACACGGCACACAGGAGAAATGCGAAAGGAAGGGCAGAGTCCTCGGCATCTATACTCTCTACTCGCGGAATACTCTCCAAGATCTCTCCAGGATCTCTTCTCGCACCGTCTGCAGAAATGTAGAGAGACAGAGAGAAAGAGAGGAGAGAAAGGAGGGGGAAAGGGGAAGAGGAAGAAAGGAGAGACAGCACAATGCGCGCGAGGATCGCGAGACATTGTCATCCCTTCCCTCGCATCCCTTCACAGACGCCTTCCGAAGCCACCGAAATCTTGGAGGTTCGTCTTTGTTTCTGGCTTCTCGAGCGTGTGAAAATTCCACCGTGCAAGACGCTATCGGAGTGCAAAGGGTCGTTGAAGATGTTCAGGAAACGTCGTACCGCGCGAATTATTTGAGACTAACGACACTTCCGGCAAGAAAGAGAGAGAGAGAGAGAGAGAGAATTTTCCTCCCATTCATCTTCGATGAATTCCTTTCGCGGCAATTTCTCGTTGTACCAAAAATTTGGTAATAATATATAATAACCTCTCTCTCTCTCTCTCTCTCTCTCTCTTTCTCTTCTTTTCAAAAAATATATTGATTACAGACAGATTTTTCGTGAAAAATAATTGAAAATTAAACTAGACATAAATTAAATTTTCCACATAAATTATTCCCATTATCTACTCGATGACCTGTTCAGCACAGCAACATTCATAATTCAAATATTTTGAAATCCAACGCAACACTATGGCTTACCGCTATCCTCGGCACACGCTCAATCAATTACACTTAATACAATTATTTCAATAATACTAAATATTATATGTATGCCTTTTCTTTCTTTTTTCTCTCTCTTTCTCTCTCTCTTTTCCAAATTATAAATTATCATTTATTGTTCTAGATTAATAGTGTAAAATATAAAAATAGCACTAATTCTTTAGATGAGAAATTTATGTAATTCACATTGCATTCAGCGAAATATAAAACTAGCATTCAAGGAGGAGCAGGGGAGAAAGCTCCAGCCGGAGAGAGCTCGCGCCTCTCGTTAATCCGGACTGTGTAATTTGTGTGATTCAAATGAGTTCGACCGTCGCTCTTCGAATTACCAATTTAACGAAATTGGCAGGCGTCATGTCCATGGCGAGCGACGGCACTAATGACACTATACAATTACTTACAGATCATTAAGTATTACGACGCGAGTACTTATATTAACGCCACTGTAATGAACGTAAAGCTGCGAGTAAATGACGCCTAAATGCTCCCTCTTCTGAACGCACGTGTGACCTCCCGTTTATTTCGTAACACGATATGGCATGCGAGCGCGCGCACTCGTCGCTCATCCGGATTTATCGCCTGCAACACAGAGCATGAAGCTTTATAATAAATAAAAAAAAAAATCAAATATATCTCGTTAGATTTAAGGAGAGAAACGAGAGATTTCGCATAAGCTAGAAAACTCCGAGTTCGGATAATTATATTCCGTTTAATTTTTAAACAAAAAATTGTATATACGAGGGCGGTCCGATAAGTACTTAGCCTCACTGCCCGATGGTGTCAGTATCGCAAGAGAGATTACTATCGTGTAGTACAT
>QVOB01009213.1:0-10317 GCA_014839585.1 Pseudomyrmex concolor | reverse complement strand
AAAATTTGGCCACTTTTTAACATCCTCTTTTACATGTAAATACGTTTATATTATATGTGTATACACACACATATTGTACATATATATAAGAATATTTCTGCACAACACCCTGGAAAAATGACTCGGTTGACCATATTTCTTATTTCTCATCTAGAAAAAACTTACAATCTAATCATCCATATTTTCTTTGAATTTTTGAGACACACTTTTTGAATTACAGCGATAGTCGCTTGTAGTTGAAAAAGTAGTTTAACTATCCAAACTCATCGCTAGCAACGAGATCACGTGACTATGGTACATTGACATTTTTCGCAACAATTTTTTCGCTCCATGAAATTGCGGCCTTAAAAACACAATTTTTTCTATATATCTTCAATTTAAGTTTCTTTTGGAGAAACTGCATCTTAAATATTCAATATTTAACTGGTAATAAGAGCCGATACGCTAGATATTGTACGGGATAAATATATATGAATGTATACTTATATTTTTGGAGTGTAAATTTTTTACACATGATTATTTGAATTGAAATTTTTTCAATTCATATAGAATGCTAGATTTGCATCACATATATGAATAGAACCATTTTTCCTTCCCAACTAATTTAGATATTGCGAAAAAAACACCTCAGCCAGAAGTCGAACCTGGAATCTCTCGCTTTTCGTGCATCTTAAATATTCAATTGCATTCACAAAGTCGCAATAAATTTATTTGATAATCCTGCGCCAATCCTGCATGCGTCTTTGAATCGTTATAGATGCAGCCATCATCTTTTAGAAAACATGACATAAAACTGAAGAGAAGGAGGACTTGCCAATTTCAAATAGATTTTTCTTGATTCCGATTTTCGCCAGAAATAACTCGATTGTGATTTTTCGGCAAACTTGTGCATTTCTCGCTGTAACCAGTTGCAATATTATCATAAAATTCCTCATATATACATGCAGATATAAGAATTAGGCTATCTGCAACTCGTCGTATCGAAAAAACGCTGTTTCTTGTACATATTTGTACATATTTGAAGTGCAATTGATTACAATATTTCTTTTTCAGCTGTAATTCCACATTGCAAATAACATATAATATATGAATATCTTAAATTTAAACTTAGTTTTCCGGGAATAAACAACTTCTAAAAGTTAAAATAAACGAGATATTTATAACTATTTATCTCTTCGTCATTCTAATATTATTTATTCCAGAAATCTTTTCTGTATGAAGAAATTTAAGTTGAGCAGCACAAAGTAAAAGTTAATTGTAAAATTTAATTCTACCTCTAATAAGAATCAAGTTAAATAGAGAACATAATAAATATAAACAGTATAATAAAAAATTGTTTTTGCACATTTTGTTGGATAAGTTGATAGGAAACGAAACTCAAATTATATAAGTTTTATTGATATAAAATACTTCAAATAAACAAAGCGGATTTAATCGCTCAAAGCTAAACGATTGTCAACGTCTGACAATCTTTTGACGTAATAAAGGCAAAAAGAAGAAACGAATGGAAAAATTTGTACTTGAATATCATTTTCATCGTGAGTTATGATATCAGAGTTATTGTAGTTGTAGAACAATCGTGACCCACTTCCCACGCCATAACATTTACCGTAAGCGTGCAGCACGATGCAAAATTACATAGCATTTACAGGGTAGTTCACACATAGTATGGAAGTTACTACATGTATGATACGCGTAAGCAAAATGATCAATCATAAAATAGACAGTTTTCATAAAACTACTATTAACAGTGATAAATAACAAAACATACTTTATTTTCATTACGTTAACCTTACATTAACCCTAATCCCGCAAACTTCTGACATTGGGTGTTCGAGTAATCCTTGAAAATAAGATATCTTATAAACTATTTAGTGGAAGAATTTCTCAAAAAAAATAAAAAATATATCAAAACTAATGTTATTTTTTTAAAATGTTGAATAAAGTCTTAAAAATTTTAACAGAGAAAAAAAAAAAAAAAAAAAAAAAAAATCGCGTCAGACATAAATGTTCAGAGTCTACGAAATATGTATTTAAAAAAAACGTTTATACAGGTTAAAAGTTTAAAATAATATCACATACAGAAAATAGTTTAGCGTATTTCGGTATATTCTTATATTATATTTTTCTTTCTCAAAGATGGCAAAAAGGATTCTACAACAAATTGGAAATATATCCAAGCGTGTGAAAATCCAATGGAAAATGAAAATCCCGTACGCTCGCGCTACTTTATCACGGCAAAGCATGCAAAAATTGTATTTTCTATGTCGGTAAGAAGCCGAGAATATTGAACGTGACGCATATACCAGTCTCGGTTGCGATATTTTGCTTCTCTTCGAGAATATAATTTTGTTTCGATATACGCCATATGTGCTAAAAAATAGAAAGAGAAAGAATGGCGTACTACTTCGCAAATGGATCTATTTTTATCTCGAACGCACTGTATGATGGTATCTTTGTAACTGAAAATTCGCCACGTGTCCTGAAGATGCCCGGTGAGAGAGCACAGAAGTTTGTACTGAGCGAAATCATCGGTTATTGTCGGAGGATTTTAGTTCCTTGTGTATGTACAGGCAAGAAAGACTATAAAAGAATAAAATCTGGCGTTTTGAATTTATAGCAAAATTTATGAATTAACCGCGGTAACATAAGAGAACCGTGAAACTGCGCGCACGCCCCCACTCCGTCTTTTGCCGTCTCCTATTTTCATAGCTTTGATCTCTCGAAATCGCTTTACGGGAGCGTAACTCAATTCCAAGTTTAGAATATGATGGAAGAGCCGTATAAGAAAAAGATTCGTATACGCAATTATTTAATATTATTTAATTTTTTGTTTGTTTCTTTTTTTTTAATCTATCAGTAAATTAATCTATGATTTGTTACTTAATAGAGACTTCGTTTAACTTCAAAATAAAATTAGTATAGATTTTTAAGCGAGATTGGATGATATCATTACTGTTTAAATCCAGGAAAATTGAAATCCGGAAAAAAGCGGGAATGACTATTTGCTAAAAATCAGTTTAATCTCAATCATGCATTTTTTTAAAATTATATTTATCGTAAAATTGTTATTGACATTTTCGATATTTTTGCATATTTGCAAACTAGGCAAACTAGGTTACACGAGATGATATTGTGTTAAAGTTCTCGATCGACGAACAAAGCTACTCCATTTTTTATGCAATGTATTCAAGCTGTTTCGCATGTGTTCTGTGTTAAAACAGATATATAACAAGAATTTGTTGTTGTTGGGTGCCAAGTATCGTTTGTTTCGAAATAATTATTGTCATCGATGATTTTTTTTTCTTTTTAGCCGCTGTCATACATATTATACTATCTATATGAACTAGCAACTATTAGAGATTTAAAAAAATTCCAAAGCATTCTTGACTCGAGAAAAAATAGTTGTTTACTTGGTAGATTTCGTAAATCGTAAGATCTACGGCTTGACAGAATTCCGTCTGAAAAATAGCCATTTGGCTAACCTAATTTCGTGGATCTTAGATAAGAGCATGTCCTAATAGCCCATTAGATTACTCAGTCGTAAAAGTTTTTCCGCTCTATCAACAAACAAAAAATTTCTTTGAATTTTCTAACGAAATTGTGTTATTTAAATATGTATGTCTTTTCTGTCACATCTTTGATATCAAGTACACACAGAATTTTAAATAAAAAAAACTGTACGAGTATTTCTCATGTTAAGAATTATTGCAATATATTTTTCGACAAAAGATAATCATAAATATCTCGTTCATATCATATGTTATGTAAGACATTATATATCATTTATCTTCCTCGGAGCACTTAACAATTTCTCATTTAGCGTAAATAGAATAAATCACGTTGACATTTCTTTACGATGCAAATTTATTTGCCTGTAAGTGGAAAAAATCTCATGTCTCTCCGCAAACGAAAACTTACAGACCCTAGTATGAAGGCAATGGTCCGCGGATTATCGCCTCTGCATTAGCCATTCTATCCGTTTCGTTTCTCACAGGATGTTAGATTCGTTCTGGTACTGTGAACTTGAATATACAGTCTGTCTGATAATAACGTGTTCGGCTTAACTCATAGTTGTTAAGCTACATTCCTGATTTTCACGCAAATTGATAGACAACAGAGTTCTTTCCTTAATGCTTCAACACTTAATTTTTATCGAAATTTCCGCAGAAAATGAAATTGTCTATAAGCGTCATTTTGGAAGACATCATAAATATGCATCGCGTTTTGAAGCTGTATTTCTTTTTGGTCTAAAGATTCAAAACTGTTCCAAGCAGCCACTGCTAAGTATATGGGACAGTTAAAAACATTTGTTAGAAGAATAAAAAGAAATTCGCTGGATTTCGAAGTTCTTATTACACGAATATGTTGTCAACCTGAGTGCAAAATGCCTCGAGATGCTAGTCGATTATTGACGCTGCTGGCAACTAGACTAACTATTGATATAATTGCATTTTAATTCTAAGCAAAGAATATATGCATGTATTGTAAAATTTAATTAAATATGTTAAATATATTTAATTAAATATTTTTCTACGAATTTAACCAAACACATTTTAATCGGACAGACTGTAAACTAAAATTTTACAACGTTGGAAGTAAACATCAACATGCAATATGCCCATTTTATAATGCACATATATAAAGTGTAAATTTAAAAAGAATAATTCAACGATTATATGCTTGAACGTAGCTCTTCAAGCTTTGAGAAAAAAATGCAAATCATCACAGACAAAAAAAGTGCTGTCTCATTATATTCCTTGTGACAAAAACAGAATACTTTTTAATAAAACAAATTTTTTTCTCCGGTTGTATATTTGCATAAAGTGATCTTATTAGCATCAAACCTGAATCTATATAATTTTCTTACTGCTCGTGATAATTGCAAATTTGATGCAAATAGAACGTTCACATAATGTGATTTCACATGTTAGAATGATATGAATAAAATATGCAAGTTTAGATTTGTTATATATATATTTACTTCTGTATTTTTAATAATATGCTATTATTTGAAAGAGTTTATATATACATCATATGAATTCATAACTACAAAAACAAACATTTTTGAATATAATACTTAGCATGAGAGATAGAAAAAATTTTCTTTATAAAACAAAACAGTAATATAAAAGCTATATAACTATTTAATTTGTATTATTTTGTATCATTATTTTTATTTCTATATTATAAAGTAATTTTATTTCTATATTATTTCTATATTATAAGCAATAAACAGATCGTATAGTATATCAAGACATATCAAGACATTCAACTAGGTTAATAATTAACGCAATATGTGAAGGGATAATAACTGATTATATTTTTCTCACAATGCCTGGGCAATCAATGAGATACCGCATATAAGATTACGGCAAGCGAGAAGTTATAGCAATAATTCGAGCTTTGTGCATTCGCGATTCGATCCGTTGTCGCGTCCATAGTTAACGAACATTTCGCACCATTTGTTTCTTCAACGCGTGGAAACGCTTCACACATTGTAACCACGGTATGTAATCGTCTCGTGAAGTGTCGACTCTGCTATGAGTTCTCCGCAAATATTTGACGCTGTAAGCGTCACACGATGCAAAATTGCAAGATCGCGTTCAAGAACATCGTCGCGAAGTAGACTTTAGCGTTATATCAGCTGCAAGAAAAATGTACACAATGTACACCACGCGCGAAAATTCAGAAATTCGGAAACTCGAAAGTGAGTACGATTGAATGTAAAAAACGTCATTCACATTTTATCATTCAAATTCGTCGACTTTGCAGTTCAACGAGTACGTCTTTTACACATTGCGAGATGCTAGTGAACTTCTATTAACCGGAAAACTCAGTTATCCGAAGGTTCTTGTGCGATCCCCCGATCGGTCCGGACAAACGAAGTTTCACTGTAATTATGAAGATGAATAAAATTCAGAATGCAACATATATTCAGAAAATGTGTTGGAAAATGTTTTTTTGGAAGACATATTAAACCTTCAACGAGAATATATAAAAGATCACACGTCAGATACAACTTCACAAAAAATATTTTATTTGGTTTTTGCTTTTTCGCATGACGCGTCTGTAATTTACGTTCTTTGAACTATATAAAAAATGTCTTATTATCTATATAAATGTATAAAATTAATATACCGTTTCTAAATATTCTTCGTTCTGCAAAGAATAAAAAATGCGGCAACAAAGATATCACATCTAGCTTGAGAAAAAAAGCTACTAGCGCATGCGTTGTTGTTTCTGCTTACATAAGAAGGAGAATGTAAAAGAAACCAGAGCGCGTTCCGCAGTGGACACCTCTTCACAAAAATAATGCTCAAGTTACTGGTGCAGCTGCTCGAGTTTATTTAAAATTTTTTAAATTTTAAATAAACTCGAGCTTGTGCAAGAGAAGACAATGAATTCTTATCGCCGTGAGGTTAGCTTTGTCATACCGAAAAGTCACTATGAGCGCGGGCACCGGCAAGAATGTTCCTACGGAATTATCTCGCTACAAGCCGTCAGAATAATATTTTAGTCTCCTAAAAGAATAATATTTTAGTCTCCTAAAAGCTAAACTATTCGTCGTTTTATAGAATCAAAATAAATTTTATAAGCTAGGAATTGGATAGAAAACGCAAGAAAGAGAAAGTCAAATTATCTTATAATTACGAAGATAAAAAGAAATAATCAACAGTGAAAAGATCTTAGTTCATGTTTCAAACAAATATTCATCGAGAAATTGGTGAAAAGGTGAAAGTACAAAAAATCACTTTCAGAATTTGCTGTCAGTCTTCACGTCATTTATTTTCACAGAATAAACATGATTAAGACGATCTGATCACTCTTTGAGATAGTTTAACATTTATGTAGTATTATAAAATGCCAATTTTTTTGCAAGACTATTATATCTTAAAATTGTAATATTAATAAAAGATAAATAAAGAAGCATGTGTAAAGATCAGTAAGCTCTCAATAATTTCCATAATCTGCATCTACAATAAATAGCTCAAGGCCAAATAGTTAGCCATTTGACTTGAACATCGAGTATTCATGCATGAAGACGATTCTGCACAAAAGATATTGAATATCTCCCCCGAGCTGTCGCGATAGCTATTACGATAGCTATAGATTGCGGCTATGTCAATGGTTTATTTTATACGATGGCAACCATCGCGGAAAGTTGCAAGAGCGACGAAAATTTTTACGTCAAGACTTTATAGACACTTTTCAAGTCGTAGTCGCTGTCTCGAAAAATAGGTTCTTAAACAATAATCGAAGGATACCGTTCTATTCATTCCCTTCGAAATTCCATTTTCCGTTGTAATACCAGAAGAATGTGACGAGAGATGATACTATTCTTTCCAGCACCGTGCAAGATTTGTCTATTTTCTTTCTTTCTTTTTTTTTATTTTTTATTTTTTTTTATTTTTTATTTTTTTTTTAGTTTTTTATTTTTTTATTTTTTTTTATTTGTGTCCAGAAAGAAAGTTATTAACTCTAATTACATTTCAACCGAGGTGGGAGAGCACGACACGACGCGGAATGTATAAGGTTTCATTTGCGAATTGGTGTATGATATATATAAATAAATAGAATTAATCCCAAAATACTCTAGTTATATACGAGTAATTACTGCCGGTTAAATTAGACCAAGTTAGATTCATGAATATTAATTAAAATTTGATACATTGTCATTAAAGCATTGAAACCTTTTAGCTATAGAATTTGCTACCAAGCAAATATACTCTGTGCGCATGACATAGTACACTCTAACATTAAATACATAGTAAATCCCTTATACACTGCCAAGATTGATCCCCGAACTACTACGCAGCAACGCAATAGATTTTATTTGTCGATGGTCAAAATGGATTCTGTCGATGCACGGTAATGTGATTTGGTTGAATGTGTGACTTGTGTGTGTGTATGTGCGCAAAGAAGCAAAAGTTCTTTCTCAAGTGTTTGATGCCTGAGGTTTAAAACTAATTGTCTTGTTTTCTATCTAACTAACCACTTCGCGTATCTACTGCTCGGGAATTCTGAAGTTTATTGTACTCCAATATATGTGCAACCTTGAACATGTGACATATGTCAAATTATGCATGGCAAAAGTTTACACATTAACCATTTTCAAATACAGCATCTGTGCATAATTGTGCCGAGTCGTATGCGTGCTTTAAAGGCGAACGATCCTGAATATATCAGCAACCACTTTCAGCCGTCGGAATGACAGAATACGCGAGATTCAATTACCGCCGCAATAAGGACGCGTAATAAACATCTTTGACGATGTTCGTCTTGGCATTGCCGGAGATGCATGCTTAATCAAAATCTAACGATATACACGTGTGCTCGAAAAGGTTTCTCTTTCTCTTCCTCACCCTAAAATTTAATTAGTCACGCAAGCAATGTGATAGCCACGGGATTCACGTGTTTCGAGACTGGAATAATCAGAACGCATTCTGAAATCGTGTGATTTCCCAATAGTGAGACGATATTCATCGTCTGTTGCCGTATCTGCGCGAATAGCCACGCAGTAAAGTTTGTGAGCATGCGTAATGCATTTTCTGTGTTATATGCCCAAGATATAGTGAGCTCGACGAGCTCCTGAATATATAACAAGGCATGATTGCAGCAACAGCAACAATCTATAAATTAATTAAATATAATCAGGTGAGATATGATAAATATAATCTACTGCTTTTTTAGATAATCGTATCGTTTACGATTTTTGTCTATTAAGCTCTGAATAGAATTGTGTATTAATACAATTTTAAATATCTCACACTGACAAAAAATATTGATTTAATAGAATTTTTTTATCAACATTTTGTTATTCACTTTAATAAATTCACATAATGAAAAGTAATGAAGATATCAAGTAAATATTATCAAAGTCTCGATAAAATTATTCTTTTTAACTTATACTTTCTCACTTTTGATCAGTTTGCCAAAATATCTATCGGTGATTCTAAGAGAGTAAAAGAGAAAATAGTTTTACGGCCGACATTAATTCAAGAATGGGAAAAACGAAGACGAAAAAACAGCTGAAGAAAAAATGATCAGAAAGGATAAGTATTAGAACCTTGTTACACATACAGAGATGTACAAATTTAGTTAGATTCACCTAATTGGATTGCTTGAAATCTTATTACATTTGCTTTTATCGAAGTATCCACATGTTCTATTTTATTCTAGTAAATATCAGCCACCAATACATATTCTATTTGCACATGTATCTAATCTTTTGCATATAAATGCTATACGTTCTGTAAGAGAAAAAAAGAAAAATTAAATTAAAAACTTCACGTAAAAAAAGTGTAAAATATAAAAATCTAAAATTCTCTTGTCTAATCACGAACAACAAATTATAAAATAGTTATTCGTAATATTGATACACAATTCGCGAATTTTATGCGCTCTTAGATTTTTTTTGCTCCTTTTCTCAACACCGCTTATAGTAAACGCATCACATGTAATTCTTCGTTCAGGAGTATCTAATAAAACTCATAAAGACGAAATAGAAAATGCTGCGAGAAAACTTTCTTTTTCGTTTCCAAGAAATAATAACTCTTAATCCCGGAACACTGATTAAATATACATTTTTGTTAAGTTTTGAAATACACAAAAAGTGATTTCGACTACTCGAAGCAAATCGGATCACAACGACGAAAGCTAGCCCGCAGCGGAACGAATTATCGGCGGGTTAATTGCGAGGTGGTTATGTAAGAGGGATGGAGTTCCCGCTGCTGATGTACATACCATCAACCTTAAAATTGAATTATGTCACCGCGCCTGAATATGCATGAGAGATGCTCCGGCGCTTCCTGGATGCGCTTCGTTAAAAACCCTTGAACAGATGAAAATTTACACGAGACAATCAACAAGAAAAAATGTACTGGAAAACACGAATTGCTTGCTGCAATTTAATCAGGGCGTTTCTTCGGTGTTCTTTTCGCGAACAAAATATTTTTTTTGCGTCGATTTAATATTTCTAAAGGGATTACAGAAAACATTCTAAGCCACAGTTACACACATATCGACAATGCAAATCGTAATAAACTTGTAAAGTTACGCGTGCACTAAGTAAAACAAAAATATTTTCTTTTTTTTTTCAAAATCAATTTACATTGTGAAAATACAAGAACACAAAGTTTTCTTGAGAAAATAAGTTGCAATAATTTTAAAGATTCTAAGGCTCTTTGAAAATTCAACAAAGTATATATATGGTGTCTACGAGCCATTCGCAGGATGTTCGTGCGGAAATATGCGTGTGTATATATATATATATATACATATGAATACATATATATACCTGTTCACAAGTAAATT
>QVOB01009212.1:0-10054 GCA_014839585.1 Pseudomyrmex concolor | reverse complement strand
AAAACATTTAAAATAAATAATTTCCAATTTTTTGCTCTACGCTTTTTTCCACTTTAATTGCTTTTTTAATAACTTTCCCATCACATTTAAGAGTAAATAATGGTTGATTTACACAACTTTGGGACTTGAAAAATAATGCCTCACCAATAATTTAGATTCCGGAGCAACCCAAAATTTGGCCACTTTTTAACATCCTCCTTTCTTCAAGTTTCTCAATATTTTGAGTACCTTTAGAACAGATCTGTTATTGAGTGATACAGTTGAATTATCAAAAATTTTCGTCCATTGCCATGGACATTCCATTCCATTAGGACAGTGGCAAAGTCTTTCCGTCAAGCTGGACATCCAAAATCGATCGTGAATCACGTTACATACCTCGTGCGATTCACAATAATGCAAATCACTCTCTCCTGTAATCTATTTCAATAAATTTAACAAAAATCCGTCATATACTTGTAAAAATTATCAAGTATTTACAATTTTGTATACGAACTCCCCTCATGTACTTGAAGGTAACATGGCTAGTCTTACTGATAGCCGTATATACGCCGACATTTGTTCTTATCATGGAAAGAAAACAACAAATTTGCAAAACAAACATGTTTATAATGATACGCGCCGAATGATCCTACTGAACTGCACAAGAATTTATTGTCACAAGAGATTCATGTTGATATAAAATGGCGATAATGGCTATTATTCATTCTCGATGTACTCCTACATGACTCGAAATTACGAAACATCTTAATATTCATGACATTACTTTGCACACGTTGTGTACTCTTTGTTTGCATAAGCTGCAAATATAATGAAACAAAGCATTGGAAAGAAGAAATTTACTTTTTTGCAGTATATATTGCACATACTTTAATAAATAAAACATTATAAAAACGTGATAAAAAAAACACCAAATATAGTACACACTAAGTAAAGAAACTACATGTAGTCCAAAAATATTTATATGTGTATTTACAATTTTTTCTTTATATATTTACTAAAAAAATCTTTATTTTTAGTCTATGGAAGCAACAAAGGCTCTACTACGTCACACCCTTCGGAAAAAATTAGACGCTGCGCTTGAATCAGAAACATACTTACTGATTCAACACTGGTGTTCGGCAGAATGCCAGTCTGCTATAAAAGCTTATATTGATGGGAAAACTCAATAAATAATGGTAAGCGTTCTTTGTATGAATAATCACATGAAATAAAAATTATTTACGTTTTTCTCAAACTATTGTTCTTTTCATATATTTATTTTGATTTGTTAATGTCCTAAACATTTATAATATTTAATATTAAATATGATTAAGATTTTTTTATGCAAGGAACAAATTTTGAAAACTAATATAAAGTGCAATTTAATTCATATTTCTTTTTAATTTGACATATAGTTTTATCAGTCCATTTTAATTTATTATTGTGACTGTTATAATTTCAGTGCAAATACTATTGGTTATTCGTGATCCAATCTGTGTTAGAAAAGTGGGAGTGATGATGTGTGAATAATGATGAAGAACATATATGTCCAACAAACATTTATATATTGAGGTCGGAATATCGGAGTACTCGGATACTCACCCGCCTAAATTGATTTACTTGTTATGTACAAGCTGGTAGAACCAGTTCTACTGATACTCGCGCATCATACGGGTATACACATATCCCACGGATATTTCGCATTGTTCGAGAGTGTTTGTGTCCTAGTGTGTGTGTGTGTGTGTGTGTGTGTGTGTGTGTGTGTGTGTGTGTGTGTGTGTGTGTGTGTGTTTCACTAAAGAAAAATGATAAAAGATTCACGTTTTTTGCATATTCTTCACTCAGAAAATAAACAATTGAAATATATTCACACAAGTTTATGACATATGCCTCTAATAAATCGTAGAATCGATTCTACCCACATGTGCAGCGGAAAAGCGGGCGGTTCTTTTTCCGAGTCCTACTTCTGATATAACATTCTACGTCACACGCACGATATTTTAGATATATAAGTTATAAAAATCACTTCAACAAAAGATGAACTATTTTACTAATAGGTATCATTTATAGATATAAATTTATTATGTGTGTATACATGTATATATACTATATATAGTACATGTGTGTACTATATATGTATATATAATATACGCGCGCGTATGTGTATGTGTATACGTATGTTTGCTGCTTGTGTGAGTGTGCGTGTGTATGTGTACGTACAAATCCATACACGTATACAGACACTTTCTGTATCATGTTAGGTTATTACTTAGATTAAAATAAAGATACATTTATTGAATAAGAATTGCAATGTGCTATTCATATGTGTCTGAAAAGTTTTCGTTTCGTACGTACACAAAAAAACTTCTGCGACTGTGTTTTTCGAAAGAAAAATATTTTACAAAAAAGAATCAAATTGTATTCCGCTATTCGATTTTCTGGATCAGAGTATCCAAGTACTGTGTGCTTCTTGAGCATCATTATTAGCTCTAACATATATAAAAACATTACAAACCTTTTTGTTAGTTATAATTGTTAGTTATAATTTGTTTTGAAAGAAACTTGAATCGTGTATAGACAAACTTCACAGCAAAATTGTCAAAGAAATAAATTTTTTCTCATGTGAATTAATAATCTCTCGCAAACATTTTGCAAAATTTATAAGTATTTCTATGTAAAAATGGCAGATATAACTATGCCATGTTTATATGAGTTTTCAAGAGGCAACGGCACAGGCGTAGCTGAAGCGCTTGGAAACTGGGGTTTCTCTAACAGAGTGTGTAACGCCGGCCATGAGCTGCAACGTTTAAAATGTCTCTCCGCAGAAATGGATTCTTTGTAAATGGATTCTTTGTGCATACGTTTTTGTTTAAAAACAAAATTTGTAATCTTCGATATTTGTATCATATATCAACATTGTGATTTTTAGCAAAATTTGCTAAATATACAAAGCTAACATATTCCCGAAGATCTTTTCTTTGCTATTTCTGTAGATTTCTTTTAAGAGTATACGAATAAATAAGAAAAACTACGCGATATTAAAGAGCACCACAGCTAAAAGGTTTACAAAAATGTATCGATATCAAAATTCACGAGAAATAAGAAGAATATGTTAACTAATTCCAGACGCGACAAGAAATCGACGATGAACGTCATGTACGATCGGAGATACGATCCAGACGCGTGGTACGTTAAACCTAGTCCCGATGAATGTAAGCCGGTGTGGACATTTCCTGTAAAAAGGCCTCTGATTACGTACAGCTCGACAGCAACAATTATGAAAGTCTCCGATAAAAATAGTGTCGGATCGGAGTTAGTGCACGTTATACCTGGTCGTAGTTATGTTCTACAGGGCGTACGTATATATTTCTCTGAATGATTTTATTTAGTAAAATTAGAATGATCTACTCTCTAATTCAACGAAAAGAATATTCTTATTAATAGACCAGGTTTAATTTGTTTACGTATAGTACAATGTTGATATATTTCTTTCCATAAGAAATTAATTCAACTGAGATTTTTTTATTACACACACACGCGCACGCGTACAAGAAGTAAGAAAGTCGAATAACTATAAAATATAACATGTATAGAATAAAAACTATAATAGATATATAAAACTTATATTATAAAACACATAAAAATTTTTTTATTGTGTGTTCGAAGAGATATATTCTTCTTAAACTGATGTCAGACTATGCGTGTATTTGCAATTCACGCACGATTCGTATAAAATTCGTGAATAAGCGTGTAGACAAAATTTGTCGTTTCGCTAGCCGAACGGTTTTTTGACGAAATTTGAAGAATATGAATTATAACGAATCGATCCATTCGTATTGCGCTATAGGCCAAGATTTGTAATTACACATATATATTGTTAAATAGTGCCAAAGCACTGCTACGAATCACAAATATTGTGAAAGATTTGCTGGCGAACAACAAATTTTCGGATACATATTTCTAATGAATCTCTGAATTAACAAGTTTCTATGAATTACGAGAATTGCGCGTCTGGCACTAGCTTTTATAATTATCTTATAATTATACTTAGTTTACTTGTAGACGTCTAAATGGTTCTCTCGAGGACACGATTGTTGCTATCAACCTAGCTGTTTGGCTCCACAATGTGGTCTGCAATATTACAAAGGCTAAAACAATTGACTTTGGAATTGTGTATAAAATTAGAATTATATTTGAAAATAACATTCTGTGGTAAATACCTTTCCTAATATATCAAGATGTATATAATATCTAGAAACAGAGAGTCATTCATTTATTGTGCAAATGTGTGTATGTATGTGTGTATTGTTTTCTGTGTGAACATTAATAAGATTTCGTAATGGAAGGATTAAGTTATAAGGAGTTTAGTAAGTGGAGCAGTTAATAAATTCCTTGAATAACGATTACAGACATTAATACAGGATAGTTCATTTTATTTTTTAATTTTAACAAATTCTCGAGCTTTTTGCGCGTGAGGACAATTACGTTATCGTTACGATAGAGCAGATAGAGTGATTTAACTAATACTACAAGATTCTCGTTTTTTTTTAACTCGTGCTATATCGGTGTGTGAAATATTACTAAATTATTAGCGTTTTTCAAGCAATATACACTTATTTGAATTTCTTGAAACCGTTGAATCTCTATAAGCAGTTTTTCAAAATCCTAGATTTGAAGCTTTGTGTTGCCTTTGCAATGAATCCGCGTAACAAAGCTTTCTTATGTAGTGAGATTCTTATGTACAAGAAAACAAAATACAAAACTGAAGTGATATGAATCATGATACAATATAAATATATGAAAAATCGTAAGTATAATGAATTTATGCAAGTCAGTAATACACAAAAGTCGCATGCGAGTTATTAAAACCATACTTACAATATCTTAAGCAAGTAATTATACACATCGTAATGTATAAGACTAGATATAGAATATCAGAAGAGACCTTATATACTTCTACAGCTTCAATACAGTAATTTGTGACTGAAATACAACTTTATAAGCAGGGGGTTAAGAAAGTTACTTTATAAAAGTAACTCGTTACTGTTACTCGTTACAAATTTTGAAAAGTAACTCGTTACAGTTACCAAAAAAGAAATAACTGCAACAGTAACTGCCAGCGTTACAAGTAACTTGTACTTCCCAACCCTGTTGTATAATCTATGTATTTATCTTAATGTAATAACATGCAGCACAACCATGATATAAGTATAGAAGGTAGTTTCATCTCGGATGTGCGCAGTAAGCAACCAATGAAATGCTTGCCATTTTTGACACAACGAAATTATTAAAACTGGCGTTTAAATATGTGTTTTTTGAGTTTGACATCTAGTTCTTCATTAATCTCTAAGAATTCTGGCTTCTCGTTCTCGCGAGCGTAATACTCGTTAGAAAGTTCTTTTATTTTTCTATCATGTACTCACTCTTGTTTGAATATGTTTCGCGCAAACTTCCTGTACTTGTCGCCAGTGCTGCAGACATTGCCCGCAGTGTCATAACATTCCGACACGTGCGAATCGCAATTAAAATCAAGGTGCACCATCGCCTCTCATTTTGTACACATATATAAAGTTATAGTACATACAAGAAGCATATCTACTATCTTTCATGATTCGTAACGTTCGCCAAACAAAAATGGCAAGAATCTAGTTAGTATTGACGTTGATCATACGCATAAAATTATCTTCTATGCTTATATCATGAGCACAACGACGGCTGAAAGCGTACTGGCAAGAAGAAGAGAGCACATATTTTTTGCTGAGACTCTTTTCGGCGTTTGTTTTCTTCTTAAGTCGGACACAACACTGGAATTAAAGTAGCCACCTTGTATAATCATTTCTCTTAAAAGCTAATAAAAACCTACCCACAATAAATGTTCAATTATTTTACAATACATTTAACAACATTTTATATTAGAATTTTTGTATGATTTTCATAAGATCTAGGTTCTAAAATCTTAATTAAATTTAATTTAATTACCTTTGAGTATATAATCTGTTAACAAAGTGGGCACAGTCGGACTATCTTCGCTGATAGCTTTTAGTACTACAAATAAATGTATTAATGAAACACATATATTGAGATTCACATAAAGATATTAATCATTTTCATTACTTACTTTTGATAAGTACTTGTAAAGCTTGATTGTCTGGCGGACCGCTGTCTGTATGATATGGAATGACAGTCGTCAAGTACTGTGTAATAAAAATTATTCTGTCTTTTAGTCATGATTAAATAACTGAAAATCCTTATTTTAAGACAATCATTTTTTACAAAAAAAACTTTTCCCTCTCTTTCCCTGTATTATAAAAATTATTCTTCGATTCAAAACTTATTTTCCGCTAAATATCCTGGTATATTTATTGCACATAATCAATACTCCGTGAAACATATACTGTATAAATACGTAACTTGATACATCGGTGTGCATTACCTTTGGCTCCTGCAAAGACCTATGCTGTGGCAATGGACTAGTTCCGTTCTGTATTTGATTTCTCTTCTTTGTGACATGATGTTGTCTGCGTCGATTTTGCACAGCTAACAGCAGAGAGATAAACTGATTTTTTAATTCTTTCTCGTATTCTAATTCGTCCCTAAGCGCTAGCTCGGCGATCAGCGTTTCGCTCAAGGCTGCGACCAAGGACTCCATCTCTCCAAAAAGCTCAGTTAGTTGACTGGAGGAAAGTTGCTTTAATTCTGGAAAAATATACAATACTTTATATAATTATACAAAGTTTTCCGTATTACATGATATATAAGATTTATACATATCTATACATATGTGTTTTAAAAATCTTTTAAAACATACTCTTTTCGTGAAGTGGTGATCCAAGTACTTCTCTACTTCTTTCTAGTGCCTCATCACTATCCAACATAGAACCGTCTGAATCTGGCGATCTTTCCATTGACGGACTTTCCTTTAACAATAATAATGCAAAGCTCTGCTTGTTTAACACGAGATATATTAAGAAATATAAAAGAGTAACTAAATAATGAGACTGATTGTATTTGGCACACAATCGATGATTAAGACGATTCAATAATTAGTCTCATTACTTGGTACATAATTGTTGGATCTTTGCACCAAAACTTACTTGCATTATATCGTCTATCTCGCGAAGAACTTCCTCGGCGGTCTTCAGTGGCTCTTCGGGACTATGAGTGTCAGTGCTGCTGGATAAGATCAAAGCATGCATATCCAAATCTGTCGCAACCGCCTCATCTTCGCTACTTAAATCCTCTAGTTCAGGTCTATGGCGAACAAAAACGGAAGCAATTTGAATATTCGAAGGCACTAAAAAACTATCTTAAGAAACAACAAAAGTAAACAATAATTTTGAAGATTTTAAAAAACTGCGCAATTGCTAGAAGCAACTGTTTTTTGTGAAAATAATTAAACGTGTGCGCGCAAAATTTGAATATCAACTACCTTCCCGTTGAAGCGGGTGCTTCGTTCAGATTCAAAGCGGGCATGTGCATTTTCCTCGCGTAGGATTTACTCCAATCGATTGGTAGTATATTTCCGAACGTTCCAGTGATCGTCCACCACATCCTTTAAGAAAATTCAAAAAATTACTACTACATATTATCCAGAAAATATAATAATTTCAATTTTAATCTATCAATAAAGTCTTAATATACATAACAATATATAAATGTGCGTGTGTAAGATATTCTCGTTGCTCATTAAAAACAGTTTATTCTTGCTCTTCTTTTCTTTTTTTTTTATTTATTATGTAGGTACGTATGTATCTACGCACGTAGGCGCACGTGCGCGTGAAAACCGACAGCAATAAACATCAGAAGGATCTACGCTTAATCATCACCTATTTGATGTTTTAAATTAATAAATTGAAGTCAATTCAGTCCACTTAACTTTCAATGTTTAAGTTGCGGTAATGTAAAATGATTCTCTATTTTCATTTATTATTCGCATCAGATGTACATCAGATGTTTCGCTGACTATAGGGGCGCGAAGTTTTAACAATCAAGGTTTAATGAGTCATTTTTGTTTTATAAATACTTTTGTCTTATAAGTAATAAAGAAAGTGAAAGAGAAATAATTCAGTGTTACGAAATTACAACATAAGATAAAGAAAATCAAGTTAGTTATAGTTTAAAAAAGCTTTAGAACTATAATTAAAGTTTATTTAAGCTTCGAAGAGGTCAGGCTTCTTGATATTCGCTAGTTATTT
The DNA here is from genome assembly GCA_014839585.1 of Pseudomyrmex concolor. NCBI lineage: Eukaryota > Metazoa > Arthropoda > Insecta > Hymenoptera > Formicidae > Pseudomyrmex > Pseudomyrmex concolor. The sequence continues at coordinate 1,880 of QVOB01009212.1, read as the reverse complement.
TAAACAACAAGATTGAAAACAAGAAAGCAAGTCAAAATTTCCTATAATTCTGGGTAGCTATTATGTAACTTTTTGGAATCGATTCCACTATGTAATTCCAACTTTTTTCTTTTTTTTTAAAAAAAAAAGAAAAGAGGAGAACGACACGACAAAAAAAAAGCAATATTATTCCCATTCGAAATTGATTCCGTTACATAATAGCTATTTTGATAGCTATTACGTAATTGTTCCAATCGAAATAATTTAGCTTCTCAATTGTAAGTCTATTGTGACAAAGTAAAGTTTTTTTACGAAATCATTTTGATATAGGGGATTCGATTTTTCACGAAATTAGATGACAATCATCCAGAGATAATACGTTTAGAGATAGGAGGTTTTTTTCTATACAAAGCCACTCAGGGATTTTTAAAATCTATACATAGGCTAAGATTGCAGTACGACAAATTATTGTCATTAATTTCCATGAAAATTCACTTCTGAGAAACATCGTAGGTAGCTGCCCTATCAAAGGCGCGTGCGCGCCGATATTGATGTAATACACCTTGTATTAAGGGAAGGGGATGGTATAGCTCGATAAGAACGATAACACAAAACAGTATAAATTTTTATGTCGCACATCAACATACGATCATACTATTTTCAAAATAGTATCACAAAGAATCGATTTACTCATAAACACAAAGATCGAAGGAGAGAATCTTTGCAAACAATTAGAAAATTTATCGGACTACGTATGCTTTTTAACAATCTCTCATTCGTTTCTTTAAAAAAATTCCAAATTAACTTAAAAATTTGATTGCTAATTACAGGTCGTTTGTTTTCGAGAGCGAGAGATAATAAAAAGTCAGTATGTAAGTCGAAAGATAGATAACGACATGTTTCAAGCAACGCTCGATGGCCATTCCGAGATGCTGCGCTCAATATAATGCTAGAAAACGAGGTTGTAATATTCCACATGTAGAATAACCACGTCGAATCGCAATGCAATGCTGTAAAATGTAAGCAAATGTGTACATTCTCACACAGTTTTATCGCGGGTCGATGACCTTATTTTAATCATATCGGAATAGAAAACGCGCGCGCCATTTAGAGATCATCCTCGTTCGACATCGAATGATTAATTATTCGATGTCGCAAGTAAACGAGCACAAAGCAAAATATAATCATGTACAAAAATTGTTGTTGTAATGTAAATTTCTTTATCCGCTATTATGAAGTATTATGTAGTTTCAAATCTGGTCGTTAGTACACTTCTGAATACAAAGTGATACTGAAACGATATATCTATCGTATATCTATATCGATAATTAGACTAGGGAAAATGTATGTTAATAATGAGAAACAGAAAGAAAGAGACAGAGAGCGTTACACAATTAAGATCCACAGTCGTTCTCTCTTGCAGCGTGGAGGAGAGAACGACTATAGCTATTTCAGAGAGAAAGCTACAAAACATATGCCGTAAACATAGAGATAATGAACAGTGCTGACACACTTCTTGCCTGAAAAATCAATTGAAAAATCTTCGAATCAGAAGACCAAAGAAGTCTTGTTTTCTCTGCGTTATAATTCCTTCGCATAAATCAATTCTTGTTTTATTAATAATTTTTTATTAATAATTTTTATTAATAAAAACAATACTTTAGACGTTTTTGAAAGAATAGCGTTTTCATAATTTTTATAAAAATAATAACTGTTACAAAGAATATATTTGTATTTAAAAAAAAGAGTAAATAAATTATATTAAAAAAAAATTAGACTCTAATTCACATACAAGTGCAAATTTTTACTGCGGAAAACGTGTTTAATGAAAGATTGTTAAAATACTTTGGAACAGAAAATATTAAAATAGAGACTAATAAGTGGAATTTTTGTCTGTAAAT
>QVOB01009209.1:0-11388 GCA_014839585.1 Pseudomyrmex concolor | reverse complement strand
ATCTTTACAGATTTTTTGCAACGTTTTAATTAATAAAAAAATCGCGTCAAACGTAAATATCCAGGGATACGTATCTAAAAAAAAAACAAAAAACCGTTTACAGAATTATGGCTAAAATCAAATAAAAATGCGTCAGATCGGTTCAGTTTCAGTGTCAAGAAATGGATTAGGGTTAATAGAGACATTTCTACCAACCGTCGACGAATCGGTTGGGTGATAATCTATGTAAGAATTTTTAACCGTTGGTTGACGTGACGGCGCGACGTCAAGTCACGTGTGTATATATAGTGTGTATATACATATAGTGTGAATCCAACTTAATTCGACGAGATTGTGATATTTCGAATTTTTCGGAGAAAGATTGTTAATTGCGATTCAAAACGGAATAATAATCTCACAATTTATGAGAATTAAGGTCTACGATTGCTTTAATGATATGCAACGCGCGTATAGCCGCGCAGCCTTGACTGTAATTGCAGATAAGCAGGTGATTCATGTATAATCGTGCGACTGCTGCCTACGAAAAGCGTTTACAGACGCGCGCTTGTTAGATTTCCGACTTGTTGATTCTCCCTCGTGTCACTTCACCGTGTGTGTGTTGCAAAACTTAGCAGCCCCTCCCTCTCCCCTCTCCCCCGTGTTGGAGCGTACGTACATAAATATTTCTCGACAATCAGAAAGACCGGATTTCATGCAGAAATCCGGTTCTTACGGTAATCGAATCGAACCGATGATGACGGGAGTAGGTAAACCGCGCAACGAGTTTTGCGCGCGCACAGGTGCATCGATTACGCGCGCGCGCTTGGAAATAAATAATTTATGGAAGTTACTCCCGACGAAAGCGAGTTATGCGATATACTTATGTGAGTCGCTCGTATTTCTACTTTCGCCAACCGCGACCCATATAATTCACATCGGCGCAACTTGTGTGAGCCTCGGCCTCGAACAGAACGTTCCGAGAAAAGTCCCGCTTTCGGACGGAGATTTGCTGCTTTTCTTTTATTGCGTGATTTACTCGTCGATTTGCGACAAGCGAGCGCGTAACATCGTATACACACCTCCGAATTGCAAAACCTCGTTTTATTGCGCTCAACACTGTATTTAACACTTGAAGTTCAATCTTCGCTGTAAAATCGCCCGTTGAATTATAAACGTCGCTATAATTCAACGATGACTCAGACCGACGATAAAAACAAAGTCGGGGGGTATAACAGCTGGTCCATCCGTATCATCTCGTCGTCGTTAAGTCCGACGCACCCCTCTGAAACCGCGATGGACGATAGGCTTGCTGCTTCTGTACGGGGCCGGGCACGCACATGCGAAGCCCGCAGGTGCGCGCGCGCATACATATACAGATAACGACGTTCTTCGGGCGCATATCGCGACGTAGATTTATCTGGCGAAAACCGGTGACGTTGTTTCCTTACTCAAGCTCCTCCCTTTTGATAATCACGAAAAAGCCTTCTATTGTGTGTGTCTGTGTGTGTGTGTGTGTGTGTGTGTATGTAAAGTTAGCATCTCATTAAAAATAAAATGAAATTCTATTTCGCGAAAAACTCTTTTTTATACAGTAGGAACTTTTAATCTACTTTTCAAAATAAAAGCGAGAAATTAAAGAGAGAGAGAAAGACTGACTGACTGATTGCTTTATTTATATGTAAAGCGCTCGGAAACAAAGTCCTTTAAAGCGACAAAGTAAATACATCAAAAATAAAAGATGATACAACAAAAATAAAAAAAGAGAGAGAAAGAGAGAGATTTACGCATACTGGATTATTTATTCAGACGTCGCTCTAAAGATTCGTGTACACATACTCGAGATGTTTGTAGTCGGTAGGTAATCGAAGTCATGCGATACGCCACAATTTCCTTCGGGAAAGAGCAGGTAGATTACGTGGTGTATGAGTCGAGCAACCGGTTGAAGTGGAATTGTCTAACTGTATACAAGATACAGAGCTGATACAGCATCTGGTCAAGTGTGTTTTAGCCTCTGGAAATGCATCTGTCATTTCTTGAGACGTATTAATAGCCATCAACTTCTAATCTCAACTGTGTACAGGTATATACTACCGACGAGATTCCGCTAACGAGCTTTTGCACATGTTACGTTATTTTATTTAAGACTCTTATATAACTACTGCCATTTAAAATGGCATTTTTGGCACGCCAAAGGCGTCGGCACTAAATCGTAGAGAAACTCCATTTATGTCAGATTCCCTCAACTCAACGAGCCGTGCAAATATGTAACTGTAAACTTTTAACGAGACGATTACGGCAAAAGAGTTGCCAAAAAGAGTAGCGCGTGTGTTTAATCGAAAATAGTAACCGACGAATCGATTATTACTATCGACGAATTAAACAATCGGCAATTAAGAAGATTCTAAAGTGGGTCTGTTTTATCGATAAAACTAAATTTTTTTGTACCTAATCTTTTTTAGCTTATGGGTTGATAAATTCTTTATCTACAATTAAAATACACACAATAAGAGATCCGGAAGTGTCAAAATTTATGTAACAAATTGAAAAAAATTGATTTGTTTAATCTGTGAAACATTTTCTTTTCTCAATTGAAAAAAATTGATTTTTTTAATCTGTGAACTTTTTTTTTTCATTTTGTTATATAAGTATTGACTTCCCAGATCCCTTATTGTACGTACTTTAATTGTACAAAAGGACTTATCAATCCATACAGCCAAAAAACAGATTAGTGTGCACAAAAAATTGTTTTATCGATAAAACAGACCCACTTTAGGATCCCCTTAATCGAGAAATATCATTCCGAAGATATATAGATACATTTCCGTTGTAGGTACACAATTTCATGAAAAATATTCGCATGAATAATTAATGTATTCATGCGTATAGAATAAATTATCGTTTGCATTGCTAAAATAATCGTCGCAAAACGCACATTCGCCGCTACATTCAATAATTTAACGACCGTAATTTGACCGATGGCTGTATATTTCCGAGAACGGTTTTGCCCAAGCAAAACCGTACGCCCGTGGTTGTGGCGATATAAATTGTTCGCGAAGTCGGGCGAAGAGTCTTGATCGCGACGCGACTATAAGCAGGCAGGTCAGTTAGCCAGTGAAAATTGCTTCGGCGCGATCCGAAGGTAGTCATCAGACAGCCCGTCCCCCCGCGCGCACGCATAGACAACTCTGAAAGCGGCACGCCGCATTACCATACACAGAATATGCCCCGATGTAAGTGTATCTTTACGAATAATGTCTCAATCCAGCGAAGAGAGCGTTATTTGCCGCGAAGATCCATTGTTTCGGTTATGCGCGCGGGAAATTGTTGTTTTTCGTTAATACTGAGTTGAATAATTTATTACACTCGGATACTAAATGGAAAAAAAAAAAAAAAAAAAACACAGGCACCATCTTATATTCACGTATGTATTTACAAATTTATTTGTGCACATCTGAATTCAAGAAGACTTTTAAAAGACTTTATAAAAAAAAATCTACGGACGCAGACGATACTATCGATTTTCTCATTCATCGACCGAATAATCACGCCGTGCGATTTCGACCGTTAGAATGACGTTGTTTCACGCGGGTAACGATCCTCGAGATCTCATTTACAGTACAAATTAGTCGTAGGCCGGTCCCCCGTTCTTAATGACCAGTCGGCACGCAAAGAAGTTGGATTAGGTTTAATGAAGACCGCGCGTTATCCGTGACGAACCGTGCGCCGCGCGTTCGCAAGCGAATGCGCGCGCGCGCGGGCGCTTCTTCGCAGCCGGTTGTGCGAATGTGCGCGCGCGCGTTCTCTCAGCGCACGCTAGTTTGAATGCAACTTAAACGAAGATTTATGCCGCGACGCGTAAATATAAACAACAATATGCAATCCCCGGGCCGCATTGTCCTGCGTGGTAGACGCGTGAGAGAGAGAGAGAGAGTGTTCGACCAATGCGAACTAATAAGCTCCGTCGGTTACCGCGTTTCTTTTCGTGTACGCGCGCGCGCGTTCATGTATGTACGTGTGCGCTTCTCTTCGACGACCTCGGCTTCTTCCGCGACTACCGCGCGCGTCTCTCGAGACTAATCGACCGGGGGGTGTAACGAGCGTCCGAATCCTTTCGTCTCCGCGAGAAGGCCGTTTTTTGCGTTCGCACGCCGACGAGAAATTTGTCTGTCGCCGCTTTAATACAGCGGCTGTCATGCGCGCGTTGACGGCGATCAATTTCGAGATACTTTTGCTGAGAAGTAATTGAGAGGAAACGCGATTCCTCGCAACTTCAATTTATCCTCTTCCCGGCGCGCGTGATATATTTCGAACGCGCGTTTGTTGCGGGTTCGAAAAAAAGACACGAAGGAATCGGATTGAGATATTTATATATAAATTTATATATAATATTTATATATAAATTGCATTCTGCATATTTTTTTGATGTAGACTCTTTAATTGAGAAGTTATGATTAAATTTATAGAAAATTTCAAAATGGTGCGTGCGAGATGGATCCTGCACCCGATTCGAACGGTCCGTCTCACACGGCACCATTTTGAAATTTCTCATTACAAACCGGAGAACATTTCAATTTAAAAAATTAAATTTAGATTTGATTTTCACATAGGAAACTATATAAATCAAATCTAAATTTAATTAATTAATTATTACCACGCTATGTGAGACCACACACACACACACACACACACACACGAAAACAGAATCTGAGAACAATAATGCGCTCCGAAAAGAAAACGAAACAACAATGTATCGTACGGCGTCGGAGTGTCACCGTGAATCACGAAACTTATTATGACATTATTCTTCTCGGCGCGGAACCTCTGAGCGTGACTCTCTGTTTTTTCGCTCTGTTACACGACGACGTTACACGCAAGCAGACACATTGTAATACTCACACTCATATCTTCCATGCTGCAATTTCCGACGTGCATTAATCCGTGATTGGTGTAAATTTCCATGTGGGTGTCGTGCGAAAATATGAGGAAAACGATGAGGAAAACGATGAGGAAAAAAATAAAAACAAAAAAAAAAACGCACACCGTAAAACTGTCCACTCGCAGCAGAACGCGTTCGGTTTTTTCGCGCCCGTATAAATTTCTCTCTCGCGTGCGCTAATGACACACGCGTGATTCGCCGAACGACAACATTGTCGATTTTTTCCGCGCGATATATTATCGTTCGAGAATTATCGGCCGATTATTATCAATCTCGTCGCAGACCGCGTCGGCTGCGCTTCGCTGCCCGTCGTCGTTCCGCGTCTCTGGAGCCTCATTGACTCGCCAATGAAACCCGCCGAGAGTCACACCAACGTCGGTTCACCACGTCGATATATATATATATATATATATGTATATTATACGTATACGCGGCACAGAAAAAAGAAACACGCACACGCGACGCTCATCGCAGGATTGCCGGCAGCAGGGTTGTTGCCACCGCGACACGACGACGGCCGCGGCAGCCAGCAGGGTGGTCCACAGAGCGTGACATCCTTCGGTGTATCGGCCGTCGAAAGTCTCCACGCGCCTTCGGTGCAACCCCAGGCGGATGACAGTCCCCACCGAGAGCGGGATCGCGAGCGCGCTCGTTCTCGGGAAGTTTCAGAAACCCTCCGTCGATCACCACCCACTCGGTCAGCGACGAGTCTCTGGGACGACTACCACACCGATTAAACCTAATACGTGCCCGGTTAGAAACCGCCGTCGATTCCGCGATCGATCGACTGCGTCGAAAAAGTCACTCGAAAAATTTGTCTCCCGTAGACGACGCGTTCGTAGACAACGGCGGCGGCGTCTCCCGTTAGATAAGATGAAACCCGCCGGTCGAGAGAAAAAAGATCCGGGGACCACACACAGCCGCCGAGAGAGGTGTTCGAGGATCGTCACGAACGAGGTCTTGGGGAACCGGGCGGCCGAGAAAGAAAGAGAGGGAGAGCCAAGCGCTCGCCAGCTCGAGCTGAAACTCACTGAGTCGAGTCGGCCGTTCTGATGCCCGGTGCAGGTCTCTCTGCCAGCGATGCGACGTGGTGAGGGATCGCGGAACGAGACGGAGAGGGAAGAAAACACGACGAGACAGCGAGAAGGAGAGAGAGGAAGCGAGAACACGACGTGGTGGAGAGCAAGACGAGGACGGAGGGAAGGGTTCGGGGCCCTACCATCCAACGTGCCCCTTCCAACGGACCCACCGGGTGCCGAAGGGCTTCGACCATTATCTCTCTTGGGCAGCTCTCTCTCCTTCGCGCGAGGGAGCAAGGGGGGTGGCCACGAGGGGGAGGACTTGTGTGGAGGGCTTTATTATATTTACGAGGCGTTATCGAAGCAATCCAACAATATTGATTCCGCGCCGCGGAGCGATTGCCCATCTCAAAGAACGCCCTAACCAACGGACTCCCTGCGCTCGATACGTTTATATGCTACCGGAGGGCTTACGGCGCCCTTATTCTTTCCGCTCGCGCGTCCTCGCGTCTTGCGCCGCGCCGGGACTTTTCTTTTGTTTGTTGTCGCTCCGTCTTTTTAGCTTTAATGCCCAACCGAATGCGATCGAATCGCTACACACGCACGTTTTGGTTTTTTTTTTTTTTTTTTATCCCCGCGTGAATTACGCAGCGCGACCGTGAACTCTCGGACCGTTTTTGCTGCCGTTTGCTTCTGCTCCGCTGTCGAAGAAATATAGATCGTTAAGATGGGTGGAGTAATTCATAAATTCGACTGGTGATCTCGAGATCGGAGATAATTTTGGAGGATAGACAAGGAGGATAACACATTAATTTCATTACGATTCCCGCTTGTGCGTAATTCGTCTTGCGTGCAAAAAAAAAACACTGTTTATTTCATTGAGTCTCAAAACTTTGGACGTGATGCTTCGCTTTTTCAACGCAGGCAATAATATATACAGAAAAGAAATTTAATTAATTTATTTATAAAATTTGACAAAAACAAAATAATATTGAGAATAAAACAGAAAGCGAGAATAAAAGAAAGAAGAAAGATACGAGAATCATCACGTAATTAACGTCACGTTTTATCCGCGCGACTGATTTACTTCGCTCGGGCAATTTGTATCGCCCGACATAAGTTTTCATACATTAGTCTTCTTCTAAGTTGCCTGTAAAATTGCATTTGGTTTGCGCTTCGCTCGCGATGACAGCGAGGACAAATGATATCATCAGTATTACCGCTGGAATAGCGTATCAAGATCGCAAAAAGCGTATGTAGCGCGCTCGCTACATCGTCGGCACTAACCTTCGTTCAAAGAAGAAACTGTCCTGATTACTTCTTACACGGCTATTTGCGTGGCTGCGGGTTGGGTTGTGTTGGAGACGTGGAATTCTTTGTCGTGAATACGTGGGTGGGTAAGTAACAGCTGATCGTCCTCGCTGATCGGAACGCAGCAACCACGACGTCACGGTGCAGGAAGCTGCGAACGTATAGCCTGTGGTGTCGTCCATTTGTACGAGTCTCGGAAATTTTTCATCCGTATTCGATTTAAACGCAAAGATAACCGCGCGCCCTCTTCTCCTCTCTCTCTCTTTGCCTTCTCGCTGAGGCAGAATGTTCAAATCGTCGAACACATGCGCGCGCATTACACTTACAGGGAAGCGCGAGTGAAATCGCTTGATAGAGAACTAAACACAAGGAGGATGTACACGTCAGGCAACGGCGCGTAATCAGAGAACAGGCTCGATCGAGAGATTATAAAAGACGCGTCTCGAGAACACGCGGTTCGTAAATTTCGATTTTGAGGCCGCGTGAGAGTAAAAGTAATACAGTTGAGACCTCGCGCATATAGGTATTTATTTTTTCTACATATTACATTTTTCCAATGCACTTTCTCTCGTTTTTTGCCAGACTGTCTCATCGAGTTGAAGCAAATTTTGGATTAAAAAAAAACGAGATGTCTTCGTATCTCTTTGTTTATTTTATCCTCTCTTTCTCGCATTATCGCGCGCGAAAGCCGCGCGCATCGATTCTCTTTGTTTATCGACAGAAGGAAGTACAAGCACATTAGTATAATGTAAAGCGCTCCGCGTCGTTGGATCTCACTCGAGTTAAAACTCAAACATACAGTTATAACCGCGTCGCCGCGGTTGCAGCGCTCTCGCGCATGAATGGAGTGTAATGCACCCAAAGTACATGCTCTTCGTCCGAAGAAGCAGCTCTCTAGCTTCGTTTTGCGCGCGGGGAGCGCGCGATTTATGCGCGACGCGAGAAGAGACGCGCGCGCGCTCAAAATCGTGCGCGCGTCTTCCACTTTGCCGCCGCTGATAATCGCACAGTGTATAAAGTAAGTACAGATGGGAATGAGAAAAAGAGAGAGAGAGAGAGAGAGAGAGAGAGAGAGAGAGAGAGGAAGCTCGTCCTTTCTAATCCTCGTGAAAGCGCATGATGATGCGGCCCCGCGGAAGAGGAACACAAGGGAGAAACGCGACTTGATGAACTTGCCTCGTGAATCACCGCGCCTATAAAAATCGCCGCCCGATGCGTGAGAGAGATAACGCCTGGGAGGAGCGGTAACAACAGGTTTGCTTATATACGCACATATGTACACGAAGGGAGAGGGGGGAGGAAGCTCTCTCGGAGGAGCGCGCGAGCAAGACGGTGGTGAATGCGCGGCGGAAGGTGCGACGGAGAAGCCTGCCGACTGCAACACGTGCATCAAGCAGGAGAGAATATTGTGGAGGTGCGTTCACGGCGTTACGTGCGTGCCTATGGTATGTGCGCGAAACGGTATATACGGTATTATGTATATGATGCGCGTACACACACACACACACAAGACGCGACAAACTTACACACACACACACACACACACTTACGCACGATCGCATTGCTCGGTAATGTTCGAGTTCCGCAGGTTGCGCGCGAGGGTGGCGTTCCATCTACGTCTGTTACGTTTATTGCCACGTATGTACGATACGTACGTACGCCGCATGCATTACGCGGCGCACGACAGGCGCCACGAAAAAATTGAGGTAGACGAGGGGAAAAAAGCGAGAGAAAGAGAGAGAAAAAAAATAAGAATGTGTTTGCGCGCGCGCGTACACTGTCGGTTGGTTGTTCAAAAAATATATATAGGGGAGTTTACGATGATGACTCATGAAGAAAAACCGGTGTGTGCCCTTGCTTCGCGTATCTTTCCTGCGCGCGAATATTATCGTGCGCGCAGGTGCATTGATCCCTGTGTACGATATGAAACTAATGCGCTATGATATTGTGTGAACAAGATTCCGGTGGAATTTGTTTTTTTTTTTTCGTAATTACGACGATGAGGAACCCGATACGATCGATCTAAATGAATTTGAGACGAGTCTAATCTAAAACGTGTGGTTGTTTAAAAACTAAACGACGACGTTAAACGCGTAGCTTATTTTTTTATTTTTTTATTTTTTTTTTATTAGTCTCTATTTCATTAAGCATCTTCTTCTAGCGTTTTATATAATAATATTTCACTTATTTTCGATTAAACTCGATTATCTTAATTCTCTTCCGTTTCTTCCGTGATTATATATCCTTCGACGTTACAAATTCCTCGGCGTATACAAAACCGAACACGCGGAGCGTGATTACATGATTCATGCGCCTCGTGCGTTTTAAACTCACCGAGCGCATAAACTAACGATCGAAAGTATCGGTTGTAGGAGATAGTCGTTAATTACCATGATCCCACACATGGCGTTTCATCGATTCGCATTCAATTAGCCGAATGAATACCTAAGCGCGGTATTTAAAACCGCGATACCGACGCAAACCCTAATCGATTATACAACGTGTACGGAGATTGTGAAACCTGACTATTGTTCGACATCTCTTCGACATTTCGCAATAAGAGATCTCGTTTCTAGTCGTCTAGTTTCTTGTTTTTCTGTATTCGGAGAAATGATTCTCTCTCGTTGAATTTTACGAAACAATATGCGGACTCAATCGGGAATGAATAATGTGACATTTGTGCTAAGAATCGACAAAAGAGGGAAAGATGATCTCATCTTTGAGTTTTATAAATATTAATATATTTTATGTAAATATATAAAAAATATAAAAACAAAAAATGTATAAAATATATTTAAAAAAATGTAAATATTTAATACATTGTGTTTTATAAATATAAATGTAAATGTAAAGTATTAATATTTATAAAACACAAAAGTAAGATCATCTTTCTCTCTTGATATATATATATATATATATACATATCACAAATATTTATTTATTATATTATTTATTATTTATTATATATTGTATATATATTTATTATTTATATTGTTTACATATTATTTGTTTTGCTTTATATTTTATATATGATAACTTATCGCTTATGTAATAAGGAAGTAAATTAGATTTCTCATCAAGATATCGTTTGCGTAATACTCTATTTTCTCCGGAGCATGAATACATAGGAAGGATTATAACGCGTCGGGAATAAACGCATCCTTGCGCGAATAACTCGAAATTATCGAATCGCTTCCTAGGAAAGGTGGTCGGAACTTTTACAAAAGTAGACACTCCTCGCAATTTCAGCGGCCGTATATAATAAAATGTGGAAAAGGAATGACCGATAGTTAGACCTCTGTACATCGACTCTCTTTAACATCAACTCTATAAAATAACGCGCTGCTAGCACCACCAGTATGACGCATGTATTTGCATTGCGAAGCCGAACCGTTAACCTTTCATGGACAGACTATATCTTCCAGACTAACCCAAAAATTTCAAACCGGTGTCTCTAAAAATTAGGTTTTGTTTTAAATGCTTATATTTTCAAAAATACTAGAGATTTTTTCAATTTTATTTATCGACGCAAATTTATCGACATTCAAACTTTCGATTAAAAAAATCTTAAAAATTATTTTTCGCGTATGTTCGATTTTAAAATCGCGTCTTTTATAATATTTCAAAATATTGTCTATTTATTTATATTTATTATCTATTTTTCTTTTCATGTAAATTTTTCTACTTTCTTTTTGTTTTCTTTCAATTTTCTGCATGATAATTGTTACATGCCTCTTAACTTTTTGTATGTAAGACTGTAATTCTTAGTGCGCTCTAAGGGGATTTCGTCCCAGAGCGCTAAATAAATATACGCTTTCTCTCTCTTTCTCTCTCGCAGTCTATCCAACTAGTAGGCGTTTTCGAAGTCTGTTCAAAGTCTGAAAGGTTAATAACCGTGAAAAACATTTGTATCTTCCTCGTCACGACAAATTAAGAAGATGCTGAACCGTCCTGTTTTATCAGCTTACTATAAATACAGTTTCCGGAGTTTTTGTCGTACTTACTGCACAAATTAGAAAACGGTTCTTCAAATTAAAAGAAAATAGTCTACAGACTCATTGCAGGTAATATGTTTCTGAAACAAAAAAATTTGTCATCAAGAAAATTGATTAAGCTAATCTAATCTAACCTAACCTAACCTAA
>QVOB01009204.1:0-18638 GCA_014839585.1 Pseudomyrmex concolor | reverse complement strand
ACGTTAGCATTATATCTCGCGCGCGAACACGCCGCACACCCGTTCTTCTTCCCCGGCCGGCATTATGCGTTCGCGAGGGATCTTCGCGCGCAAAGCAATGGAATCGCATATGGAACGAGCACAGAGCGGCCGCGCGCGTGAACAGGTTGGCATGACAAACGGACGGGACGATCTCTCCCGACATCATGAGCCGCATCACCGCGCCGCGATATCTTTCTGCTTGAAAATCGCGCGAAAGCGCCGGCGCAAAAGTGCATGTGCACTGGAAGTTCGAAATTTAGTCATTACAGTCCACGGTGCCTTTTACTGTGACATACAACTTCCCGTTTACTTATATACGGGTTCCAACAAGCTTCTGCTCTCCCTCCCACTCTCTCTCTCTCTCTCTCTCGTACAGAATCGCTTTTGCATTTCTCTGCCACTGTTCGACAGGCATCGATGCCACTTCATTTTTATGACATGCGTCAGATGATCGAGTGGAATTTCCGTCAAACATATACACGGTTTTGGCTCTGTCGCGAGAGAAACGTGTAGTTTCGAATGTGACGCTAACTCGAAAGATCGTTCGATAATAAGAACGTATCGTGTACGAGCGCTCGCGTCAGCCAATTAAAGGAAGTCGTTAACACGAACAAGATTGGGAGACAACCTCGTTGTATCTCGTCTCTTGGAGAGTTGACCGACTCGCGCAACAAAAAGCGGATGTTTTGTGCAACGATAAATCGAGACAAAGACCGAATCGGTCTCTCACATAGGCGTCTCTCGCTATTTATCACGAAGTAAGAGAGAATGTGTTGACACACACACACTTATTATACATAATGTGTATTGATTTTTTCTCTATATATACTTAATAAATTTTTCATCTCATTTATTCCATTCAACATTTCCACGCGCACAAATGTATTCAAAGAACAATTACGTCTACAATCTGATAATGTCATCGCAAATTACGGGAATGAATGTTGTTACTTATTCATGCATTCCAACACTCGTTTTGTGTCTCGAGGAATCGTGTAATCTGGTCACAGATCAATGTTATCGCGATACAACTCTGCGTTTACTGACATATCTAATCTCTCGCAGACCAACTTTATTACTTTTCTCTCAAGCACGTACAACGTCATGGAATCGAGAGAATTTGCAATATACATATATCAATATATATATATATATATTGATATAATTCTTCGTGTCGGATGTAAATTGTAAAAGAACTTTCGAATAATTTACGTGACACAACACGAATCTCTCGATTTCTTTCGTCCGTTGTCCACGTCGATCGTCGAAGAAGTCGTTTGGGAACCACTGTGCTAGAAGGCAACGGGTGAGTCTACGCCAGGTTGTTTACTACGAAGAAGGCGAGGCGTGTCGTTGAACCTGACTCAGGAGAGTAGCAAGCACAAGGCGGGCTAGGCATGCCTCACCGTTCTCTGTTCTCTTCCTCGCCCTCTCAGTCTTCTTCTCTCCCTCCCGCCCTCGCTCACTCTCGAAAGAGAGCGAACGAGTGAGGAAGATAGCGAAAGACAAAGAGAGAAAGAAAGATGCGCTTCTCTCTCGTCTCTCTCCCTTTATCCCACTTCCTGGCGACTCTCTTCCTCTTTCGATTATACTCCGCACCGACCAGAAACGCAGGCTCTCTTTCTCTCCTTTATTACCAAAGATCCTGTCTCTCTCTCTCTCTCTCTCTGCATCTGCTCTTACTTGCGACGTTCTTCGTGTCAAGACAATCATGATTCCGGAATTGGTGCAACGTCCGCGATTAATTGCGGACTTGATTAATAATTCGTCGTGTCGTCACGACGAAGAAACACTTTTCTCTCTTTATTTTCGTCTAGTGCTTATAAAATTAGGAAATAACACAATGTAACGGAAGATAAGCCACGCGGTACCACTGATATTATAATTAAACTTGGATTTCTCTCTTGTGTTGCACAAATAAATAGAACAATCGCTCGACCGTTTGCTCTAAACTACCTAGAACGAGAGTTGAAAACGCACCACGTAGACGTGTACGCGATTCGAAGAGAGAGAGAGAGAGAGAGAGAGAGAGAGAGAGAGACGCGCGTTTACTAAAACACACACGCACCACTCTCTCGCGCGATTCTCTCGATGGCATCGTTGCAACAAGTGTACTCGTACAACACAGATGGACTCGGCTGGCAAGTTTCCAGGCCATTTTCGTGCAAGGACCGTGATATCGCTGCCATAACTTCGACCGTTTTCTACCTTCCGTCTCTTTCCTCACGCGAATAATTCATTCTGACAACGAGAGTCACCGTGTGGAAGTGTGGATTGTCGTCGCTCTCGTGTTTCAGAGCGCGTCTTGCGAGAAACATCATTGATGCGCGTTTTCCCCCGTTTTTAGTCCGCGAAACGAAATGTATCGTCATCGGTCAGAATCGGAAAACTCGAATCGATTTCTATTTTTGACTCGTAAATCCGAGAGAAATTAGTTTTGTAAAATTTTATCTACAGGTGTGATCTGAAAGGTTAATTTTTGTTTATATATTATATGTAATTCAAATTAGGTAAAAATATTATAACTAGCACGCTTGTTTTCTAGTATCGATACAAAAATGTACAACAATTGTCGCGTTCTACATGCGCGTATGTATTCCTGGCGCAGTGAAAGCACGTAATGTGAACCGCAACATTCAGCAGAACGATGAATCTCGTGTTTCCTGATGCGATTTGCAGGAACACACACGACCCCGAGGCTCTCGACGAGGTGTTCGCTATCCGTGAAATTCGCGAAAGAGAGAACTCTTCTCCGAGGTTGAGAGCTTCCCTCGGTCCGTCTTAATCCACGAGTGTTCGCATCACGAGTATCACGCCTTCGCCTTTGCTCATCCTTTTTGGAAATGAGCCATTGCTCACAAATGAAAGATATGCGTGGTGAGAAACGAAGACGCGATCGCGGCTCTATTAACGCTTGCCGCACAGCTGTTGCTCCAACTTATACATTTTCTCGTACACGAAGATATGTGCAGGCAAATAGAGTCATAAGTCGTCGTCACAATTTACGTCGCAATATGATGACTTCCCTCTCTTTCTTTCGCGGAGAAAACAAAATCCTCGAATCGAAAACGTCTAACCACCGAGAGATCGCATACGTTGACACGCTTCATTACGAGATTAATTATCCATCATTTCCGGCGGCATAACGAGATAGTCGTTTATCTCCTCGCGCCTCAAGAAACGCCCGCTTCCTCGAAGCGATCGACCGCGTAATCGCGGTCCGAACGAGTGGTTCGCGTGTCCCCGGCCGATTTTAGTGAAAACGTACGTTCTCTCTTGGTCTCTCTCTTTCTTTCTTTATCTCTATCTTTATCTTTATCTCTTTCTCGCACACAGCACACACGTTCTCCCGTCGCGACCACGCCGCGCGCGGTCCAGCGCATCGCACGGGCCGCCAAGGCGAATCATCCGTTCCTCGTGCGAGTGAGTTGGGCGAGTAGACCGGATTCCGGACCGTGCTTTGACCGTGGCGTAATAAAGGGCAATCATCGGTGATTACGCCGCGTTGCCCCCTTCATCCCGCGCCCTTCTCCTCACCGATTCCACTCTGGTGTATATACGTATTGCGCGCGAGAGCGTGTGGATGTAAGCGTACGTATATGCGTGTGCACATTGGGCTCACGAGCGTTTCGAGCGTGTACACGCGCGCGGAACCCGAGCCCGGGGGATCAGCTCCGATGTACGGGCGTGTTGCAACCGTCGATCCCTGTCACTGTCTCTTCCAAGATCGTCAATTTTCGTAAGCCGCGGCTTGACGTGCTTTCACCGCGACGATCGTGCCGACGCGACCGATATTAAATGTTTGCAGGCAATTTCGGACGTAATCGGCACCGCGGCTGCTGCCTGTTTCGCAGTTATTACGCCGCCGCCGCCGCCGTCGATGCGCGTCCAACGACGATGTGTCGCCTCCTCGCCGGATATGCGCAAGTGCAATCTTGTCTGACATTAAACGCTAGATATAAGAGACTTGAGTGACACGTAAATACGAGAAAAAGCAATAAAAAGAAAAAAAGAAATCATATTTTACAAATACAGCAATTAAATAAAAGAGGTCAAAGTGTTTCAAAATAAAACAGTTTTATTTGCGCGACAATATTCGTAGATGCAATACGATGTATTTTTTATATCGTGTATTTATGTACGCAAAAACGCACGCGCACACGGTTTTCGAAATCTTTCTCTCTACGCCATTGAGATGCGTGCATGACGGAACACTTGACAGAGCGATAAACGTCAGGGCGTATTTGCCGCAATAAAATATTGACGATGCAAAATTATATTGCGTCTGATACTGTGAAGACGCGGCCGCGCCGCGCCAACGTGGCCGAATTAACGATCGTTCAGATTTACGGCGAACATTTTGCCCGGCTATTTAGCGGACTCGCGCGCGGTTTATACAAAGTCATAATTCCGGCGTCACGCCGGAGTGGAGAAACGCGAAATAACTTTTCTCGCTGACTTCTCTCTTTCTCCCGTATCCCGAGATAAAGAGATAGATAGAGAGAGAGAGAGAGAGAGAGAGAGAGAGAGATTGAAAAACGGTCATTGGCGGACTTCCGTCAAGCGGAGCTTTTCTGGGAATACCGACATATTACGCCTCTGGCCTTTGCATATAAATATATATTATATATGTACATCGCGGTGTGTGTGTGGGTGTCGCAGTATATAAATATACGTAGCATCATAGGTCGGCTGCGGGGAGATAAATAAAACTTCGTTGCAAAACCTCGCGAGAAACACCTATAAGTCAAGACCGGACGTGTAATTAGACGGGCGTATGGATATTTTTACGTTTCTTTAGTGCTCGTTAAAATTATTAAAAGTATACACTTCTACAGAAGCTGTAATTCTTCTCTGAGGTTTACTTCGTCTTAAAACGATCGGGATTGCTGTCGCGGCAACACGCGCCGCAAAAATCACCCCCGTCTCATATAACGCGAGAGAGCGTGTGTTACACACGTCAGTCTTGGATATCGTGTAGCTTCGCTTCTTCGTTTTCACATACGATGATGATTGCACGCACCGACGCGGAATTGAAGAAAATTGGAAAAATACCGTGACGCGTGTTTGTTGTACCGTAAACCCACATTTCGGCGAGAAAGTTTCGAAATCTCGTCGGTTTATGCGAGAAAAATCTCTACTCCGAGGCGTGAGAGATCTTTGCGCGCGGGCGAATGTATGCGGCGGTGCTTATTATCTTTCTGCACCTGCAGGCGAGAGAGGAAGGTCTTTTATCGACGCTCCGCAGTTGGAATGAAATCACCTTCGCGTTTATTCTCCTCGGCGCAAAGCCTTACGTAGAAAACGCACGACTTCGCCGCGCACACGAGATGTGCAACGGCATAATCGCGAGGACTTTCGCGCGGATCATAACATGAATTTTATTCGATTGTTTTTTCATTCGCGATATAAAACGGAGAGCCGGTCATCGGAGGAGAGAGATTATGCGGGCGATGCGCAAAAGATCGATAAAGACCCGCGGCAGGAAAAGCTCAACAAACGCAGACGATTTTTTTGCGTGCAATAGCGAGAATTCATACAAATTGGTTCCACGAAGTGTTGTGTATTACATTGTATGTATTTATCGCATTCAAACGTCAGATTGCGAGTCCATTGACAAGTCGGGTCGATAGATCTCGCAAATATATACACAGTGTGTCAAAGGAAAAGACGCACCGCAGAAAACAAATTTATCAAATATTCTCGTTATTCTTCGATTGTTTGGCGTGACAATTAAAGAAGTAATAATTACCGATTCATGTCCGACTGCTGATCTTCAGTGATAATTTCTGCGATTTCAAGTTATATCTGTTTTTACGCTAAAAATCGGAAAAAGATTTTTCATTATACAGATATGGTCTGTATATAATGTATACTTATTTCGAAGCACAAAAACAATACAGTTCTCTCCCTCGCGAAAAAATCGATTCGTTTTTCATTCCTCGTACAGCTCTTTTCATTCGCCGCGTGTGTCGGAAATCGAAGTATATACGGTATAGTTGGTGCGCCGACTATACTCTCCTCGTGACACGAGACGCGGAACAATGCTCGGATTGCATTCTAACAATTCTGTCACACGCGCGCGCGTGATAGAATCGAGGAAAAAGTTTCCGGGAGAGGTTTTCGAAGGAGAGAGTAAAAAAAAAAATATATATATATACCGTTCGCTTTGCATTCAGACGCAGCTCCGATGAGAACGAGAGGTCTCTCGATGTACCGCTCTACGTATATATAATTTTTTTTTTTTTTCTCGTTCTGCAACGCGCACCACTGGGCGCGGCGACGCACCCCTTTCTCTGCGCGACGAGCGAAAAGGGAGTGTTCTATGCACAACGCGTGTTATACGCAATCCCCCTGATATAGCCGGAGAGATTGAAAATAATAATAACGGCGACGGTAAAAAAAAAACAAAAAAAAAGCTGGAAGCAAGAAAAAAAAACGGTGACAAAAAGCGCGGCACTTTTTAATCCGAAACAGTCCGTGCCCATGATATGCAGATTTCGCGGAGGCGCCCTTTCTTTACGTGCTACGTTTTTTTTTTTTTTTTTAAGTTTTTTGTTAACGGTTTTTTGCGTACGCTCTTACAACGCGAGCGCGGCTCCGATGTTAAATCAATCGAGCGTCATACGAAACACGGCGGTCAAATGGCGCGCACACGTAAGTTACACGTGCACACATCGGTGAATAATAATAAAATAATTTTATATACATATATATGTGTGTGTGTGTGTGTGTGTGTGTGTGTGAAATGCAGGGAAAGAGTCATCGAAGTCTTTTGTTTAGATGGCAGCCTGCGATGGAGAGGATGCGACCCAGTACGATGGGTTTTAGATTGTCACTCGTATCGCGTGATCACACGTTTTATGTAAATTTTTTTCTAAAATTTTTTATAAAAGTTTTTTTATAAAAAATTTTAGACTACACTAAAGACGTATCTTTGCGTAAAAAAAAAAGGATGACTCTTAATTAATACCGCGATTCCAAGCGAACATATAAATAAATCGTTTTCACGAGACAGTTCTCACAAGTTTTTTTTTTTGTGCTTAAGATACATAATTAACGATTTCCGATCGGACAAATATATCTGCGTGTGACACACGTTATGCAGGTAACCTGTCAGTGTGTCGCACGGCGCTGGAAATAAATTACGTAAAATAACATCATGTCACGACGACAAAAAAGAAAGAAAAAAAAGAAAAAAAAAGAAAACATATCTGCATCGCTGAAAAAGTATGTGCAAAAAAACAGATTAACAAATGACAGATATCTAATCTCGCTAATTAGTTAGCGCTGGCGTTTGAATGAAGTGAAACATTATCCAACCGGAAGACGCGCGTGATCCGACAACGATTCATCACGTTTCTTTCTCGCCGTAGGGCGAAAATCCGCGGTTGCAGAACTCGTATGCGTAACTATAACCTGCATTAGATTCGCATTTTACGCGCCGTTTCCTTGTATTACGCGCGTCTGACAACTAAATTTTTTTTGACATCCAGAAAAAACGCCGTCTATTTGATTGCGAACGCGCGCGGATAAAGTTGTTAATCTTGCGTCGTCGTTTTTGTCCCGTCAATATACATATATATATATATATAGGAGAAGTCACGTCGGGACGATACACTAATAAATGCCCTGTCATTATTGATTCGCTTTACGAATAGAAATAAAATGACGAGAGCGCTGCGAAGCGTCGTTTCTCGTCCGGCGAATGATATGGGATCAACGCGCAATCTCCGTGTCTCCTCTTTCAAGAATCGCCGCGAGTCAGTTCTCTGAAAGCTGTCATTGTGCCGACTGGTCCCGACTGACACGAGTCTTAAGCCGAGCGAGCACATCACGCTTTGCCAGGGTTAAGAAACTCCGGGGCGTTCAGAGACCAGAAGCATGCGGCTCCTCCGCTACGCGCGCGCGGAACCCTCGAGACTCTCTCTCGAGTTTTTTGTTCCAGAAATAATCTTCTCTCTCTCTCTCTCTCTCTCTCTGGAGTCAGTCACGGCCTGTGGTACATATACGCGGCGTTCACAGCTGTCCCGGCCATCCCGGCCATCCCTGCCATCCTTTTCATCTCGTTCAAACAATAACAACCATTCTCTATTTGCTTATATAACCCCCCTCGGACACGCAGCCAGCGGTTCAAATTAAATTCCCGCCGCGTACGCGGGCCGGGCGGCGGCACTCCGCGGCGTGAATGGTGCGTTTGGACGCGAAATCGCCGGAATTCGTGAAATCGATGGCGACGTAACGAATATGAAAAGAGGTCAAAAACGATTACGGGTTATATGAAACCCGGGGAAACGATTTTGTTTCGTCGGTGAATTGCGAAATTTGCACTCTCCCGGTCGACGTGTGGAATTTCATTCGCGGTTTTTGTTTGTAGACCACTTTTTCGTCGGCTCTTGATATTATTGGTCAATAGCCCCCCTATCACCTGGCGCATGCACAGTGGTTTTTTTTTTTTTATGCATATATATTTGCCGATTGTGTTTTACAATGATTTGCTTGCGGAAGGCAAACTGCGGAGAAAAAGGTCGATAAATGCATATGCAGGCGCGGAGTTTGCTTTTTCTCTGCGAGAGAAAACATTTATAATTTACAACTCCACCAGAGAGATTATTTTTCGGTTTAATGCAATAAAATTAAAAAACAAAATTACTTCAACAAAATATTTATGTATGAGAATATCGACGGGCAAAAAAAACCATCCGCACATTTAATCACTTTGGAAGGATAGAGTGTATTGAAACAAATTTTCTTCGCGATACACGGATATATACGCGGTGCGATATTGTTGGAAAATTGCTCTATGAATCTATCCGTTATCTGCGAATTTTCAGCAAGTATACTGGAAGCCGTGTTTTCATCGGTGATGCGAAAAAAAAAAAAAAAAAAAAAAAAAAAATGAGACGTAGGGGGTCGAAGGGCAAAGGAAGGGTGCTCAGGCAGTATTTTGAACGAACCAGCGCCGTCCGATTATTAATCCACTCGCTGGAAACCCGATGTTTTCGTCGTGTTCTCCAATGGGTCATTGCTCGTGGTTCAGTGATTCTCAACTCGCAAGTGTTGCTCAAATCAGTTTTACTTTTATTGTATTAAATATAGAAAAAAGCTCTAATATGTATTAGTTAATTACATTATTTTGATATATTTACAGTTTTTTTGTCTATCTTACAATTGTAACAGAATTCGATTGTCAATAAAATATACGAGAGACAACGTAACAAAATATATATCGCACAAGTCAAATAAACTTCCATTATATGTAATAATAAATTAATTTGAAACCTTTATAGATTTTTTTTGTATTTGAACAAACGCAATATCATTATGCATATATAGGTTTTTGCAGAAATTACATCGCACAACCTCTACCTATATCCGTTGTTTTTTCCGTTCTCGCGAACTCGAGAGAAATCCCGACGTAATTTGGACCGTGTGCAAAACACGTTATAAGCGTACTGGGGGAAGATTGTTCTATGTAACGAGAGGAGCTTCATGAGCGTCAGCTGGTTTTTGTCTTCCGAGGGAAGATTTGACTGCGGCGCACGTAATATGAGTCGTAAGGCGTAAATTGCCGCGTGGGCGGATGGAGCCGAGTTTTTGCGCTTCTCTAATGCGTCAAATCGTTTTATACCAGTCGCGGTATTACGGCATGTGGCGTGGCGACTTCGAGAGGCACTTGCGCGAGAGAAAAACGCTTGACAAAGTTGCAACGTTTTTTGTTGTAAACCAAATCGAGCGAACTGAAGATTACATTAATATTTTAACAACTGGAATAATACATTTCGAAGTGAAGAAACGCCGATCGTTTCGCCGACACAATCGCGATTAGCATAAAACATCATCGCATATCCTTTTGCGATTTGTACTTGTCACTTTTGTCAGTGATGTGGTTGGAGCGCGCCGTGAAAAAAAAAAAAAAAAAAAAACATCCGAGAGGTGTGAAACTCAATACAGCCTGAATTAGCCTATTTGAAATACGTTCGTGCTAGATTAAAGAATGTATACGCGGCAATTGATATTAATCTTGATGCTGAAATCAAACACGAAGCAAAATTCTACATTCAATTCATATGAAACAGCTTCTCGCATCTGCTCTATCTCGTTGAGTACATTAACTCTGATGCGCGTCATTTTTCAATAATGACACATGGGGAGAAATTGTCGCGCGTGTGGATTTATATTAATTTTTAATAATTACGTGTCTACGATAAAGGGCAAAACTAGAGAAGTAAAAACACGAGATACACACCGAGGCAGAATTATTGTTTGGTTCATTCAACGATAAAAGACAGAAGTTTAGGCGCCAGTAGCGGTAGCAGCAGCAGCAGCGGCGGCAGTAGCAGCAATTCTCCTTGCTGAAGGGTCCTCGTCTACGGATCTCGGAGCCGAGCCACCCTTGAGCACGACTTGCTCCTTCGTACAGACCCTTTTCCTTGTCTCGTGGCATCAACGTTTCACGTAGGCAGTCAGGGCCTTTTAAGCATATAAATTATTAGAGCCGCTTCAAGAGCCACTTGGAATCCGCCATTGTTACCTGGTGTGTACTTATATGCCCATAGACGAAACGTTATTCGTATCCTGCACCTAGGAGACGAAGGAGACTAATCCTGGAAAGCCCATTTTAGAACCTCTTGTCGGGTCCTGTGTGTGTTCTCGAGAACATTGCATCCCGCAGTTACAAAGGAAGTGCACATGCACGTCGCGGTTCTCGATAATCTCAATTCCGATGCACTAATTATACGTTTTATGTGTGATAATAGCCTGTAACATCGTATATGATATGTTGTTGTTATTATTAAATATTATTTTTAGTCGTTAAAACTCGCTCGCAAACTTTATCAATCGACTTAAAAATACGCATGTGCGCAACACACTTTACTTACAGCGTACGAGATTTTTATGTAATTACTTGTCAGTAATTGTGTCGCAACTCAATATCTAAGTTCTACAAATTTTTTCTTTGAAATATTTACGTTACGAGAAACATAAAAATGACATAAAATTGCTTTGATCTCTTATCCATAGCGATATAATGCACATACATCTTGCTTAATATATTCTTCAATAATCTTTCAAAAATATTATTCTCAACATCTTGTAAAAATATTGTTACATGTCACGCGTAAATTACATATTGTCTATTATCATAACATAATAAGATCGTGTGTACGTTACGAGCAAATGTAACCACCACATCGGAGAGTGTCCGAACTGATGCCGAATAATGTTTTGCACGCGTCTCACTTCATCGCGGTATCGATCAGCCCGATCGATATCTCTGGGTTGTGTTATGTATAATTTTTCACCGCAGGCGCAGGGTTTTAGGTGACTCGCGTCGACATCTAGGTACAGGATCTGCGATCGGCCGATCACAATCAAAACATGTTCGTGTGCGGATTGCTATGATCGCGCGACACTTTTCAAGGTCCGATGAAATCGACCATAATTGCACGTAGGTAGCAGGTGATCCGCATGAGAAGGGGACACGGACCGTCCAATTTGTGCTCGCATCTGCCTAACGACGTTGACGAAATGTAAATTGGATCTGCACGAGGAGAGCGCGAGCATGTAATGTACGCGCTATGGCTCTTATACATTTCCAATATCAGATGTGCGACTTTCTGATATTTTAATATTATCTTTCGTATAATATACCTCCGTAATGATATAAAAAAAAAAAATCAGCCGCGCTACTGAAATTAAATGTTATATACGCGCTCTTTACATGTGTGGCATTTAATTAATGCGTTTTTGTCATTTTAGCCAGCTTGTATACGTACTCTTCGTCAACCTTAATTTTGTTCTCTTGTAAAATACTAATACACTACTAAATATTTCGTATCACACAAAAAACTTGTACATCTTACGAGATATGAAAATGATTATGTTTGAGATTAAATTACATGTACGATTAAAATACATGTACGATCTTACTTAAAATTAATCGCTAACTAAAATAATCAAAGAAAGAGAGAAAGAGAGGGAGGAAGAAAGTTGGAGAAAGAAGGAAAAACATGTTGCGGTGTAACTAGAATGCAAATTTATTTGAATCATTTAACGACACACATTTAATGTCACGTTTAACGACACTAACGTGACGTATATTGACGATACTCGGCCTTGCTTACAGAATCAGCTTCGATACTTGGCTAGAGTGAGTAATATCCCACGTATTTTAAACCATATGGGTATCTTGGCCTATAGCTCGCGCTGTGTTTATACGTGTGGTAAACCACACCCAGGATTTCTAAACGCCCGTAAATATCCGTTGTTGCCGGAGAAACTATCTCTCAGGAAATCCGAAAGAAGAACCTGGCACTGCCTCGTGAAAGCGCGTGTTCCTCAACCGGCCAGGACCACCAACGTACAAAAAAAACTTTAATCGCCCGTCCGTCCGATATGTGCCCGATTGTCACGAGCGCGTCGTCTCCTTCTCTGATACGATGAGATTTAAAACGTCGCGCCTTCGATCACGCGCGACTTTACAGCTTCGTAAATGCTTCGACTTTTTGTGCGCGTTTCTTGCTTGCACGATGCAGATATTTTTAGACATTTACTTCGGAAAATTATAGACAATTGATAAATGATTGACGTTTCATAGATATTTTAAAAGTAATTAAATAAACATATTAAGTAACAGAAAGAGAGAGAAATATGCAAAGTATAAATTATTACATTGCTGTTGCCAACAAAAAAATATTGCTCACACGTCAAAAATGATTTCGGATGTTTAACGGAGAGATGTGTTTCGCGTCTGGCCGCGAGAAAAATTGTATATCGTTTCTTCTCCAACTATGGCACAAGAGAGAGAGAGAGAGAGAGAGAGAAAGCAAGCAGATTGCTACACACATCTAATGACGCGCTCAACGCGCGCGAAGAGTTTATAGGCGCGCATCGACCCGAATGTGCGCGCCGTTACGTCGGCTGAAATTTTTCGCGTACATGCATGCATGAGGCATCGTCCGGTAAAGTTAGTTTGCACACCAGACGCCACACATATCGGCACCGGTCGTTCACCATGGCGCAAAAACCGAGACCATCCATCTCGAGTCCAGACAGCGCCCTTACGAATTCCAGAGACGTACGTGCTGTATAATTACAACGTAAAAATTTACATCGCGCGTCGGCAAGCGGGGCCACGGGCTCCGCTCTTCTCTTTCTCTCGCGGGCGTTCTTAAAAATAAAAAAGGATAGTAGCACGAAAGAGAGGAAAGAAGTAAAAAAAGAAAGCGGAGAGGAGCGAGCGAAGAAGAAGAAGAAGAAGAAGAAGAGCATGTGTAAACGGGAAAAATGGTTCTCGCGTTCTGGACCGCGCGCGCGTTCTGTTCGTGCGCTGCGCTTCGAAACACACGTATACACAAACGGGAACGAAACTGCAACAAGAGTTCCGACAAGCGGCTTAAGAATTTAAGGTTCAACATCTCAAGGACCGTATAATTGAAACGTAAAAATTTAGTACGTCATAACGCGGCCGCGATCACGTACGTGTCCGCTCAAAAACCGCACACGCGTAATGCAGATATATCATTAAAAACGTCGACCCAGTGACGCGGACAAGTCGTAAAAGCGCGCGAGGTTCCTAAGCCAAACGCTCTTGTGCCATCGAAGCCAAACTTATAGCCTAACGGGGCAGATGCAGCGTGGTCTGGCTCACGTGTGGTAAATCGAGAAGCTGTCGTATAATTTATAGCCGCGTCTGCAAAGTTCGTCATTCTATTGAATTTATGGCTGTAAAGATTATATTGTTATAGGTGTGTTTGTCCCTCGTGCGCGCACGCGCGCGAGAAAACCAAGAAGAAATTCTCAAGCATTCCGATGTGTTTTACGAACGATGTGTGTAGCAATCGAACTTAGAACGATCGATATTATTCACTTTGATTGTTTGTTATTAAATCGCTCAATCAAAATAATATTATACACAGTATTGACGAAACTTTAGAACACATAACATCACATATTGACTAACATATTATTTGTTAACTGACACAAAATAGTTTAACAATTTTGTCATGCTATAAGTCTGAAAGGATTGTTTCACTTAAGTGTATCCACTGAAGAAGACTTCAAATAAAGTATGATACAATGGATTTTAATTAATTTAATATTGCACAACATCTCGCAAACGGTTCAAACTAACCCAATCACAAACACAATTTGGAAATTCCATTACACACGCAAAACCAACATCAACACCAATTTCAAAATAATATTTTAGTTGTGAAGTTTAATCATCAATGGTAAATTAACAATTGCGATCAGATTTGATGATACAGCTTTTACTTGAATAAAACAATGTTTTGTTGCACAGATGAGTGTATCTAAACAACGTGCACTAAAATGCACACTTACACACACACACACACACACACACACACACACACACACACACACATCTTTCGGTCTGCGTATGACCGACGCGTCATAAAGTCAGTCTCTCGAGACGAAGAAGAGGTAAAGGTGCTCGTAGAATCAGTTTTACGAGCGTACAATAAATTATGATCTGTCAAAACAGGACTACCAACCACTATACGCGTGCGCACGTTCGTTCTTACCTGGCGTGTATTAGGCGTGCAGGTGCAGGCAAATATTTCCAGCCGTTTTCGCGCCAAGTGTTTACATAGCACGCGTATTTTAATTAAGTACTCGTCAGCGTGCACACACCGACGATGTGTGTGTGCTTTTTCTTTTCTATTTTAACCAACAGAGAGATTAATCTTTTAATCCGGCGAGCGAGAGAGCTATCTCTTTAGCGCAAAATTAGCCGTCGGCGTTTTTCGAAATCGCACGATGATACGAACGTGGGCATATCGCGCGCGCGCGCGCTTGGTATAATAACTCGTTACAAAATTTATCTCCGCTCGCGAACTAATCCGTTTGACTTTCTCGTTTCTCACGTCGTAAACTGTACAGTGTTCGTAAACATTGTTCGCGTTAAAACGATATGTAATTTACGTGCGTTTATTCGTGTAATAGATATTATAATGATATGTTAAATTTAAAAGATTGTCGTAATACACACTCGCCTTTCTCTTTCTCTCTCTTTCTATCTTAGTTCTCGGTGAGTTACGACGGAAAAAAGCTCTCTAGCAGCCCGAGTCGGAGCTTGTCGGGTAATTTAGAGTCGGGAATGTGGAACAATGGGGTAACATTCACTTTTCAATGATACAAAATTGGCTCGCATCGCGCACCGCGAAGTATGTGGTGATAGCGGGACGATTATTATACGCCTACCTATGCCGCCCACGTGAATACAAACAGCTTAATCATATAGCGTATAAGCGGGCACACGCGATACCGCGCGGCGAAAAAAAAAAAAAAAAAAAAAAAACACGCGCACACTTTTGTCTTCATTATCTAAAAGACATCTATCTGCAGTCCGCCGCGCTTGATATTTACCTGCTAATGGACGTTTTTGCGAGTAACGGCACGACCGCAAAATTTCACGGATAAATCACCGCCGGTAGTGATCGCGGGCCGCTCTCCGTTTAAGAAACGACTCGAGAGGGAGAGGATTTGCACACACGACTCGAAGGCCGAGGTCTGTAATCTCCGGGTAACGTTAATTGAATGCCGCTTATGAATTACGACGGAATAGGTGCGCGCGGTGAGTCATAATTATTGGCAGATCGACGTCGCTTGCGTCGTCACGTGCACAAACGCGGAATTCTCTATCGCGCGAGAAAGAAACGAAGACCGAGGGGGAAAGGAGAGGGAGGAGAAGGGCTTTTGTGTAATTAACGCGCGACGCACGTTCTAATAAAGATGCAAATGCGGTTCGACGCGTCGCGTCGCCGTAGTCGCGCCAATATGACGAGTGGCGTTTGATGTAATTGCGAAGCGAACGGAGCGATTATTTAATCAGCGTGAAAATCGCTTGGTCTTACCGAAGAAATTGAAAGAGACGTGGTCGACACAGAACGACCACGCTGCGTATTAATTATACATAATCACTTAAACAACTTATAATCGGGAAAATGGATCTCGTAATAGACAGACAATAGAAAAATCCCCACGTCGTAAACGAGCAACAATGTCACAACGACAATTGATTTCTCGCACAGAAGAAGAATTTTCGTAGATTCCTTTCGGACGGATGTCAAAGATCGACGACTTGTTAGTGTAGCTCGCGCGCGCCGTATCTACCGAATTGAAAATTGCCGAGCCGAATTATATATTACTTGTATGTAAAAGTAAACCGGCGCGCCGAGTTTATGAGTAGGAAAAAAAGATTATTAAAAAAGAAAAGGCGCACGAGCGCGCCATCCAGACGGTTACGGTCCGTGCGGATCGTTGGCATTGGTCTCATCGACGTGGTCTATCTAATCACCATGCACTGATTCCCGATTTAATTCGTAACGCCGGCGTGTAGGAGGCGTGCACACGAGTCGCGTCGTTGCTAGTTATACCAGCTACCAGGA
The DNA here is from genome assembly GCA_014839585.1 of Pseudomyrmex concolor. Classification (NCBI taxonomy): domain Eukaryota; kingdom Metazoa; phylum Arthropoda; class Insecta; order Hymenoptera; family Formicidae; genus Pseudomyrmex; species Pseudomyrmex concolor. The sequence continues at coordinate 2,199 of QVOB01009204.1, read as the reverse complement.
ATCCTGGTCATGGCTAATCGTTAATTAGCGCGACGTGTTTTATGGCGTCGAGGCCTAGGCTGGTTGGTTGACTAGCTCTCCGGCTAGGACTCGCTTTCGCCTCGTCATTTGATTTCTGTCGAAGATTGGCTGATCAGCCGATCCAATGACTGCCGGATGCCGATCGACAGGATATCCTGCTCGGTAAATTAGCCGGTGCGCCGTCAAGAGCATTACGTCGGTTACGGGGAGAGACCGAAAGAGATTACTGCGAAAATGGAATTTAATGGTAGCCGCGAGACGGTGTGCGTTTCTAATTGGTACAGCTGGGTCCGCGTGTTACGGCGATCTAATTGTCGCGCGAATGATTTATTTAACGACGCCGTTAAATCGCCGTATCTCGCAATTATCCGTTAGGCAATATCTACGTAGGCCGGCCGTAATAGATACCCTTCGCGTGCGAAACTTATACAAAGTGTTCCGCGAATCGCGCGCGCGCGCGAACACACACTCGGCGCTTTGTTCGATGGAGCGTGCTGAGGAGCATACACGGAAGATGTTGATATATACGCGTTGTGATGATAAACGAACTAATAGGAAAACATACAATTTGTAGGAAAATCTATTCCGAGTAGAGAAAATATAAGTTTACTCGTATTTTGTATTCGCAAGAAAAAATTACACTTGTTTTCTCTCACTTTTCGTTTGTAAATTCACGTGGCAAACTTGTTGTGCGTAATTCAAATTCGACAAGTTCGTATTTTGTAGAATGCGCATGGAGTTTGTTACATACCGCGCGTAACATACGTCTGTGCGCGTATTATAGCCGCGGGACAATCGCGGGTTTGCGCCGCGTGCCTCGCAAAAGAAAAATATCTTCGTGTATATACGGCGCGGAAGAGGAAGGCGCGAGGAGAGTTTATCTACGCGCGCGCACGTGGAAAATGGCGCGGCGATACCTATGCCTTAAGTACGGCGGCCATGCGAAATATCAGATAAGAGGCAATGAATTGCGGTGCGCAAAGTCACCGATTGTCAGAGATCTTATTGGCGATTGTCGCGGAGCCTTCGGTGTTCAAATCGCGCGCGGTATTTGATACCAAAGTGGCACGCGACATTTGTATGAGCGGTGGTGTCCCGGCCCGGACATAGAAAACGTTCCCTTCGTAAAAAAAAAAAAAGCGAGCGAGCAAGAAAGAAATGACAGAAACTAAACGAGAGAAAAAGAGAGGGAAATCATCTCTCTCTCTCTTTTAGCAGTGAATTATCAAATAAGAAGAAGTCGAGATCTTTATTACTGTGAATTATGGATCGCTTCTTGTAAAAATTAATGGTATGCTCCGTATTCGGGACGTGCTTAGGTGTTTATCGCGAGCGCAGTAACACAATGCAAGATATCAGATAAAGCATAGACACTACACGTACGATACGTGATTATCGTGTATATCTCCGTGGAAGATTCGTCATCTTCATTACGGAGAACCGGAAATCGTTTGCTGGAAATTTTATTCGTATGGGGAAATAACGCACACAAACGCTGACAATAATACCAATTAAAACTGTCATAATTCTTAATTCTCTCGATTCTTTGACTCATTCGTTTCTTCTTTTCGCGATTTGCATCGCGTAGCTTCAACTGTTGTGCATGATTTTGACAGTTCGAAGTTATGCACACGTCTGTGATCCGTGTTTAATATTTAAAAATTTTATTCAATAATCTTTTATCTCAATAATTTTATTAAACAAAAGATCCCTTTAACACAAATTGAAAACAATTTATTATCACAAGCCACTAGTACTAAGAATTTTATTAAAGCCAATCCAGAAATACTTTTTACACGAGCAGATAAAGGCAATATTACAGTCGCAATTCATAGAAATGATTACGTTACAAAAATCAATGACATGTTAAATGACCAGAACACATACACTAAGATCAAAAAAAATCCGTTGAAACAAATTGAATTTCACCTTAAAGAATTATTAAATCGATGGACAAATAATGGTTATATTAGTGATCATACAAAGAAATGCCTTACCATGAGTGATGCATTGCTCCCTAGAGCATATGGAGTCCCAAAGCTACATAAAGTTAACCACCCATTCAGATTAATTGTATCTACGATTAATAGTCCGTTACACAGGATTGCATGTTTTTTACACAAAATACTTTATGAGAGCATTCCTTTTTCACCATTCTATGTAAAGGATGGTTTCCAC